>PVIY010049804.1:0-16532 GCA_004026745.1 Myrmecophaga tridactyla
GAAAAAAACAGTAGTTAAAGAAAATACATTTTTGAATATACAGTTTTCTTTTAACAAGAGAAAATAGTGTCCTGGACTTGAAAACATTAATACCTAGTCTCAACAAAAGATGAGCTCTTGAGAGCCAGTTGACCTCTGTGTTTTCTGTTATACTCTTTAATCACTTAAATAGATATATTTAGTTTTAATAAAGCTAAATTTTAATGATTATTTATGGTTATGTTTATTTTGAATGCTACCATTTTGATTAATAATGCTGGATGTAATCTTAGTTATTTAAAAATGTTCAGTTACCTTTGATGACACTTTTTGACATTGCTTTCCCCAACTTAATGTCCCAAATTCCAAAGAGAAAAAAACTTAAAAAAGATACTTTATGTTCCAATTATGCTTTGAGTTTTTAAGACAGCTTCTCTTTCACGAAGGTATGGCAGTCAAGAGGGAGAAGTGATGATATATTTAATAAGCTGTAATTTTTGTGTTATTTTTTGCTTAGGTCAGCACTATGTGTGTGGCTTCTTTTTTTTTCAAGACTGAGGCAGTCCTTTGGAACCTAAGGCCCTTGCTGTACCCACCCCTCATCTGCATTTGCTCTCATCGGTCCCTAGCCCCTTTGAAGGGGTCATATCAAAGAATCCATTGTCAAATCCCAGGCATGAGGGTGTGTCACTCTGTTATCTTCTAAAAGATTTTTTTTTCAGTTTTAGCTCTTATATTTAGGTCCTTGATCCATTCTGAGTTGATTTTTGTATATGGTTTGAGGGAGGGGTCTAACTTCATTCTGTTGCATGTTGATATCCAGTCTTCCTTGAACGATTTGTTGAAGAAACTCTTCTTTCCCTTATTGAATGGATTTGCAACTTTGTCAAAAATCAATTGGCCATACATGTGTGGGACTGTATCTTGACATTCAATTGTGTTCCATTGGGCTATCTGTCTAACTTTATACCAGTACCACACTCATTATTGTAGCTTTGTAGTACAATTTGAAATCAGGAACTGTGCATCTACCAACTTTGTTTTTCTTCTTCAGAATTAATTTGGATAATTGGGGCTCCTTTCAGTTCCATATGAATTTGAAGATAGGTTTTTCCATTTCTGCAAAAAATGTCTCCTGGGATTTTTTGAGGTATTTCATTAAATCTGTAGATCACTTTAGATAACATTGACATCTTCATAATATTAACTCCTACAATCCATGAACATTGGATGAACTGCCATTTATTAATATCTTCTTTAATTTCTCTCAGCAGTGTGTTGTCATTTAGAGTGTACATGTTTTTTATATTCTTAGTTGAATTCATTCTAAGATATATTTTTCTTTTAGATGCTCTTGAAAATGGAATTGTTTTCTTAATTTCCTCTTTGGATTGTTCACTGATTATGTATAGGAACACAACTGATTTTTGCATGTTGATCTTGAACCCTACAACTTTGCTAAATTTGTTTATTAGTTTTAATTACCTTTGGATTCTTTAGATTTTCTATATATAAATAAGATTACATCATTAGCAAATAGAGATTGTCTTATTCTTCTTTTTCAATTTGGATAACTTTTGTTCCTTTTTCTTGCCTAGTTGCTTGGGCTGAAACTTGAACTACAATATTGAATAACAGTGGTGAAAATTGGAATCTTTGTCTTCTTTCTGATCTTAGGGGGAAAACCTTAAGTCTTTCATCATTTAATATGGTGTTAATGGTGTATTTTTCATAAATGACTTATATCATGTTGAGAAAGTTCCCTTCTATTCCTAGTTTTCTAAATTTTTTATCAAATGACTTTTCTTGTGCCTATTGGATAATTATGATTTTTTCCTTCATTTTATTTATGTGGTATATTACATTGATTAATTATTGTATGTTTAACCACCTTTGCTTTTCTGGAATGAATATTACTAGTTTGTGATGTATAATCTTTGTAACATGCCTTTGGGTTCATTTGGTTAAGAATTGTTGCATCTCTACATTCAGAAATGTAATTAGTCTTTAATTTTCCTTTCTTGTGATATCAGGTTTTGGTATAAAGGCAATGCTTGTCTCATTGAATGAATTAAGAAGAATTCCTTCCACTTGAATTCTTTGGAAGAGCTTGAGAAGTATTGGTGTTAGTTATTCTTTAAATGCTTGATAGAATTCACCAATGAGTCCACCCTCACCTGGACTTTTCTTTGGTACAATGTTTTTGATGGAATGCTTATTGTTGAAATTCTTCCAAAACAGTTTCCATTGAATTCTATCTTTTTTATTGTGACTAGGTCATTGTTCTAGTTTGCTAGCTGCCGGAATGCAATATAACAGAATCGGAATGGCTTTTAAAAAGGGAAATTTAATAAGTCGCTAGTTTATAGTTCTAAAGCCAAGAAAATGTCCAATTAAAACAAGTCTATAGAAATGTCCAATCAAAGGCATCCATCCAAGGAAAGATACCTTGGTTCAATAAGGCCGATGAAGTTCAGGGTTGCTCTCTCAAGTGAGAAGGCACATGGTGAACACAGTCAGGGCTTCTCTCTTAGCTGAAAGGGCACATAGCAAACACAGCATCATCTGCTAGCTTTTTCTCCTTGCTTTTGGTTTCATGAAGCTCCCTGGGAGGCGTTTTCTTTCTTCATCTCCAAAGGTAGCTGGCTGGTGGACACTCTGCTTCATGGTGCTACAGAATTCTCTACTCTGTTTGAATCTCCCATTCTCAAAAATGTTTCTTCTTTTATAGGACTCCAATAAACCAATCAAGACCCACCCAAATGGGTGGAGACATGTCATCACCTAATCCATTTAACAACCACTCTTGACTAAATCACATCATCCAGGGAGATGATCTAATTACAGTTTCAAACATACAGTATTGAATAGGGATTATTCTACCTTTATGAAATGGGATTTTGATTAAAACATGGCTTTTCTAGGGGGCATACTTCCTTTCAAACCAGCACAGCCATATTTTCCTGTCTCCTTGTGTGCTTTGTAATTTTTTGTTGAGAATTGGATATTCTGAATATTATGTTGTGGCCATTGTGGAAATCTAGTTCTCTCCTTCTTCAGTTTGCCAGACCAAGAAGAATAAGAATATTAAAAAAGATAAAAGAGGGAAAAATAAAGGAAGAGAAAAGGAGAAATACTAACTATATTATCTAAGGTTCTCTAGAGAAACAGAACAGGCAGGAGATTTCTGAAAATATAAAACTTATAAAAGTGTCTCATGTAACCATGGGGATGTAGAGTCCAGGGTTTGTTGGGCAGGTGGCAATCTGGCAGCTCCAATGAAGATCCTTAATGAACTCTCAGGAGAGGCTGGCTGGGCAACAATGGGGAGGTAAGGATCCAAGATCTATAGGGCAGGCCCAAAGCTGGCAGCTCCAATAAAGGTCCTCAATGAATTCTCAGGGGAGGCTGGCTAGCTGAAGCAGGAAGAGTGATTGTCTCTTCTGAATCCTCCTTAAAAGCCTTCTGGTGATTAGATTAAGTGTTACTCATTGCTGAAGACACTTCCCTCTGCATTGCATTTGCAGTCAGCTGTGGATGTAGCCAACATGGTCATGATTTAAGTCCATGAAATGTCCTCATAGCAACAGACAGGCCAGCACTTGCCTGACCAGACAACTGGGCATCACCTCCTGGCTAAGTTGACACATGAACCTGACCATGACACTAACAAACAGACAAAACACCCCCATAAAAAGGAAAGTGTACCATCCCTAGAAGTCTTAATGGGAAGCTGGAAGCTACACTGATTCAGGCTGAAACCTCAGCCAGTGCCCATGCTCATTCCTCAGGGATCCATCATGCTAAAAAAGATGCAAAAAGGAAAGAAAGAGGGTGCACTGATGGTTCAGTGGTAGAATGCTTGCCTTTCATGCAGGAGACTGGGTTCAATTCCTAGACCATGCATGCCTTCCCCCCCTAAAAAATAGGAGAGAGAATAAACCAAAAAAACAAGAACAAAAACAAAAGTCAAAAAAATGTACACTAGCTGTTTATATCACAGTAGATGCTGATGTGAGTCCAAGAGGGAATTTGAAGTCAGCCACAGGGATACACCAGACTAAACACCATAATAAAGAGAAAAAAGAAACCCAACCAAAAAAGGTTCACTGGCTTTTTATGTCCTGGTAGATTCTGGTGAGGCCAATAGCAGCTGCTGCAGAGAGAACTGATTTATCTATATTAATGACTGATATTGGCTACAATTTTTCTTTCTTGTACCATAGTTGGTGCTGGGGAAGTCACTTTCACTCAGCAGCCATATTCCAGCCTTCCTTTATTCACCTCCTTTTCTTTGTGTGCAGATGTTTAAATATATTTTCATTTCACAGCCAAGAGAAGGGTTAGGTTCAATGAAATGGCTTGACTGAGTTGACTGGCTTGACCATACCTTGTACCCCAAACTAAGAACAAGCAGAGCAGCCCCAGCTGTTTATAGGGCAGGAACTCTGCAAGAAGGCTGCTTGATACATACTTTTGTTCAGTGGCAGGATCCCTTCCCTCTGGTATATAAACCTAACCATAAGGCAGCACAGATTTGTCTTTCATCTCTTACACAAAGCAGGGTTTCTGGAGCCTCCATCCACTGATCCTGACCTGATGAGACCAGCTCAGCATGAGGGGCCAATAAAGGCACCATGAATCTGAAAAATAAAGACACTCACACAGAAGAGTCTTCTAAGATGAGATCAGGGGACTCATGTCTCAAAGTACAAGAGCTCTGAACATTTGCCTAGCACTGTATTTATTTTCTGAGCACATCAGGGAGTGCACAGAAGTACCTTTTTGTTTGTGTTTATTCTTTAACAGTATGTGCAGAAAGAGAGAGTGCCTGTTCCTTCATTATAAGGGCAATGATTATGGGACAAAGAGCATGTTTTTGCTGTATCTTTACTGGAATGTTAGCCAAGTGGGTGTTTCTCAACCTTGACTGATATTAGGGTTCTAAAGTTAACATTTCATCATAACCCACAGGTCTCAGTGTTCTGAGTCTGCAGATGTTTTTCAAAGTTGTTGCTTTGACTTCTTTTCTTATTTTTCCCTCCACTGACCCAAGCAGTTGGCCTTGCTGGGAGACCAGCCACAATGGGATTTCTTTCTCTACTCTTCTGGACCCTTTGTGCTGTGTATGAAGTGACAAGATCATTTGCTGAAAGTTTCTGTTGTACCTGAGCCTGTGTTCCCATGATGCATTGGGTAGCAACTTGCTCCATAGTTGGTTCTATATTCTTTGTAAGTCACATAAGTGATAGAGGTTTGGAGAGGTATCTTATGATAATCCAGATATGTGCCAACTCTGGGTTGCTATATCCGGTAACCTGGAGCATGTTGAATTATTTCCTCCAAAGTAGAAGACAATTTCCTTACTGTGAAGAGTTTAATGTTATCTTGAATTTTGTAGGAAATATATAACACTTTTCAGTGTGTGTTCAGCTTTGAGGCACTGAGCTCTACCTGGGTCCATATAATGTCCATATTCTTCAGTTGGCTCAGTCTTTTGAATAGGTAACAGTGTCACTTGGAACTCATGAACAAGAATATCCAATGATGCTCTGAGTCCTTATGGAATATCATAGGTTCAATGAAAATTGTGGCAAATTCTTATTAGAAAATTGCAGTAACAGCTCTTAAAGTGTTAGAGGAAAGCAAATTTTCTGCAAGTTCTCCTCTTGAGAAACAGCTTCCAAATTGGGCCCTGATAGATACTGTGCTCTTACCTATGGAAATCAAGTGACTGTATTTACCTGGACAGGTGGTATCTAATTCATTAATATATTCTGTAATTAACTTTAAGTGGAGATTGTATATGTAATATTCTCTCAAAAGTTTCTTAAAGGCAGAAGTATGCTTCATGAGGAAGTGGTTCATGTTTCTATTGTACCTCCTCCTCCTGTGCTGTCACCTTTCCTTCAGCCTGCTTATAATCATGTGGGACATTCTTTATTCATAGTTTCTAAGGAAATAATAAATTGAGCCAGATTAGAGATTGTGCTGCATGTAATATGAGCATGATATGGAATACTGCAGTATATTAATCCAACCCAAGGAAATTAATCCAACCTGTAGGAAACTGGTTAAGGGAAATCTTCTTAATGAGCATAAACTATGTACCTTATTTTAAAAGTTACCTGGAAATATGGCCAGGTGACTTTAAAATCACCTACACCGATTTTGGGGCATAATTATTGCATTGCATAAACAGGAATTTGAGAATAATAAAATTGAAGGATTATTGGCAAGGTGGTTTTTGTGGATTGCCTTCCTGAAAGACCAAAAAGCAGAGAATATTAGTTTCCCAGAAAAATGCCCAGCAAATAACATCAGGTATGGAGGTTCTTAGTAATTTAGTGAAGACAACAACTCACTGTCTTCTTTTCCATCCATTTCACTTCTCATCTAATGAGTTAATCAATAATATAGCCATGGTAGAAGAGATACAATAAAAACAAAATGTAGTGCTCAACATGGGCTGGCCTGGAAATTGCCAATGCTTAATGCCCAGTTAGCTGAACAAATATATCAAAAATAAGTCACTGATAAGTGTACCTATCAGTACCAGATAGCTATCAGATTTCAAGCTGATTGCATTTGTATCTTTTCCATTAAGAAGGAATAGCTATGTGTCCAGACACTTACTGCCATAGATATCTTTTGCATTTCATGTTCAAATTACTTGTTAATCTTCACTACAATTATTTAACAAATGCCTTATTCACCATCATGTTGTATTACAATATTGCTTTGGAGCAAGGAACTTAGTGAAGCAGTGCTTTCAAACCCATGGATTGTAAAAGAATGATCATTTATCTAATTAAATGAAATTAGATGAATTTATGGAACGGTGGAATGACCTATTGAAGACTCAATTGTGGGACCAACTGTGTGTCAGCACTTTGCAAAATTGGATCACTGTCATCCCGGATGTGATGTGTGCTCTTCCTCAGCAAACAATATATGAGGCTTATTCTTCCCATACCTGGGCTACACACCCAAGTATAAGGGGTAAAATCGGGAATATCACCAGTGATGATAATTTTCTTGTTGCTCCTGGGATTTTTGACTCTGCATTCTTAGTACTTAATAGAGGAATAATTTTACAGGGGATTCAACACTTGATGAATTAATTCTAAGTTGAAACTGTCTCCTGGATATCTGTGGGGGTTCTTCATTTCACTGAACCAACAGGTAAAAGGTATGATATGTATGTTTTTTTGTGTGATTGTTACTGATTAGCAAAAGATGTTGTCACTAGAAAGGAAGTAAGGAATAATATAGCTGTAATATAGGGAATTTTCTACAAGGTCTCTTAAGACTGCCATGACTGATGGTATATGTTAGTGAACTAAAAGAACAATTCAACACAGGAAAGACCACAAGGGCTCAGATCCTTCATCAGTGAAAGTTTGAGTCACCAACTAGGTAAACAACTTGAAGTTATTTTTGAGACCCAGGGAAATGTGAATTGGAAAAATATCAAGTATTGCCTTAGACCAGATGCAGAGATGAGGACTTTAGGAGCCACCACTATTTTTTCCATTTCCTTACATTCTTTTTTATTATTATTATTTTACATACAATTCATACAATTTATTTAGTTAGTTTGATAATGTAATCTTTTTATATAAATGATGATTTGATTTTTGACATCTAGAATAGTAGTTAAAATCATTTTGGAGTGGATACAGTGACTGATGAGAAATTATTGATACATGACATCTGAATAAACAATTTTTAAGCAATTTGAATTGCAAAGTGATCTTATTTTAGATCCAGTTAAATATTTAACATTTACTTGATGAATTAGAGGGTATTTTTGAGCTTTGCCCCATACCATTACTATGCTATCCTTCTTTTTTTTCAAAAAATCAGTTCTATTGTGATAAATACAATACATTTACAATGTACAATCAATGAATTTTAGTATAATCACAGAGTATCAATGGATTTTAGTATACTCAGAGTTGTGCATTCATTATCACAGTCAATTTTAGAACATTTTCATTATTCCAAAAACAAAAACCCTATACTCTTAGCAGTCACCTCTCAACCCTCTATTCTTCCCCAGCCCTACATAACTACTAATCTAATTTTGTCTCTATAGATTTATTTATATTTAAATTTTATATAAATGGAACCATACCATTTGTAGTACCTTATGTCTGGTTTCTTTCACTTAGCACATATTTTGAAAATTATTATTTGTTTTAATTAGAGAAGTTTCTAGTTTAGCATTAAAGTCATGTAAAAAAATACAATGTTCCCATATACCCCCCTATTGTTGACACTTTGCATTGGTGTGGTATTTTGATACAACTTATACAAGAATATTAAACTATTACTGTTAACTATGCCCATAATTTGCATTAGGTATATTTTCCTCCATATACCACCCTATTATTATTGCCTGGTAATAGTGATGTACATTTGCTATAATTTATGAAAGATAGTATTATATTAACCACAGTCATTATCCACAACAGGTTTCACTGTTATACAATCCCATGCTTTATCCTCTAGTTTTCTATTCTAGTGACATATAAAACCCAAAGCTTCCCCCTTTCAACCAATTTACAAGCACAATTCATCACTGTTAATTACACTCATAATAATATGCTGTCATCCCCACTATCCATTTGCAAACAATTGCAATCAACCTAAATAGAAATTCTACACAAATAAACATCAGCTCTGTATTCTCTATCCCAATTCTATCTCCTGGTAGTTTATATTCTAGATTCTAACTCTATGAGCTTGCTTATTATAGTTAGTTTGTATCAAGAGATGATACAATATTTGTCCTTTGGATCTGGGTTATTTCACTCAGTGTAATGTCCTCAAGGCTCATCCATGTTGTTGCATTTGAAAGGACTTCATTACATCCTACAATGGAATAATATTCCATCATGTTTGTATAGTACATTTTGTTTATCCATTCATTGGTTGATGGATACTTGGGTTGCTTCCATCTTTTGGCCGTTGTAACTAGTGCCATGATGAATATTGGTGTGCAAATGTCTGTTAAAGTTTATGCTTCAAGTTCTTCTGGTTATATACCTAGTAATGAGATTTCTGGTTTATATGGAAATTAACTTCCTGAGGACTGTCAAACTGTCTGTCACAGCTGCACCATTTTACATTCTCACCAGCAGTGACTGAATGTTATTATTTCTCCACATCTTCTTCAACACTTGTAAAGTTCTTTTTTTTTTAATGGTAGCCATTTTTAAATGGGTGTGAGGTAGCATCTCATGATTTTGATTTGAATTTCCCTGATGGCTAATGATATTAGGCATCTTTCCATATGCTTTTTGAACATATTTATGTATTCTTGGAGAGATGTCTGTTCCAGTCTTTTGCCCATTTTAAAAACTGGGTTTTTTGTCTTTATGTTGGGAAGTTGAAAGATTTATTGATATATTATGGATATTAAACCTTTACTGATATTTGGTATCTGTATTAGTCAGATTTCTCTAGGGAAACAGAACCAACAGGAGATATTGTAAATATGAGATTTTGCAAATTTTCTTAGGCAACTCTGGGGGTGCATGAGACCATATTCTGTAGGGCTGCCACTAGCTGGCAATTCTGATGAAGGTCTTCAATGAATTCCTCAGGAGAGGCTGGCTAACTGAAGCAGAGATGAAAATGTTCTCTTTTGTGTGTGCTGACATTGTCACCTCTCCCCCAAAAGTCTTCAAAACTGATTGGATTAAATCCAGCTGCTTGGATTCTCTCATTATGGATTATACTTCCCTTAGTTGATCATAGATGTAGTCAGCCACAGATGGAATCATCTGATTGATGATCTAATAAACCAGCCTTCTGACTTATTAACCAGTCTCAAAATGCCCTTGCAGTAATGGTTAGGCCAGTGTTTGCCTGATCAGAGAACATGAGCCCAACCATAACAGTTTCCAATTATTTTCTCCCATTGAGTAGGCTGCCTTTTCACTTTTTCGACAAAGTCCTCTGATGCAAAAAGAGTTCTAATTTTGAGGAAGTTCCATTTATCTATTTTTTCTTTCATTGCTTGTGTTTGTGATGTAAAGTCTAAGAAACCATTGCCTACCACAGATATTTCAGATGTTTCCCTACATTTTCTTCTAGTTTTATGGTCCTAAGTCTTATATTTAGACTTTTGATCTATTTTAGTCAATACATGTAGAAGATGTGATGGGGGTCCTCTTTCATTCTACAGCATACAAATATCCAGTTCTTCCAGCACCATTTTTTGAAAAGACTATTCTGTCCCTGTTGAGTGGACTTGACAGCCTTGTCAAATATCAATTGGTCACAGAAATAGCCAATCAAGTGCTTTGATCAATATATCTGTCTTTATGCCAGTATCATGCTGTTTTGACCACTGCAGCTTTGTAATATGCTTGAAAATCAGGATGTGTGAATCCTTCAACTTCATTTTTCTTTTTAAAGATGTTTTTGACTGCTTGGGGGCCCTTACCATCCCAAATGAATTTGATTATTGGCTTTTCCATTTCTGCAATATAGGTTGTTGGAATTTTGGTTGGAATTGCACTGAATCTTTAAATCAATTTGGGTAGAATTGACATTTTAACGATATCTAGTTGTCTAATCCATGAATACAGAAGTTCTTCTATTTATTTAGGTCTTCCTTGATTTCTTTTAACAATGTTTTGTAGTTTTCTGTGTACAGGTTCTTTATATCCTGGGTTAAATTTATTATTTGATATTTGATCCTTTTATTTACTATTATAAATGGATTTTCCCATTTATTTCCTCCTCTGACTGTTCATTACTTTTGTATAGAAATGCTATTGACTACTGTGTATGATATTTTTTCCTGCAACTTTGCTGAACTCATTAGCTCTAGGAGCTTTGCTGTAGATTTTTAGGAGTGTTCATATAGGATCATGTCATCTGTAAATAGTGAAAATTTTACTTCTTCATTTCCAATTTAGAAGTCCTTTAATTATTCTTCTTTTTTCTCTAATTGCTCTTGTTAGAACTCCCAGTACAATGTTGAATAACAATGGTGACCATGAGCATTCTTATCTTATTCCAGATCTCAGAGGTAAAATTTTCAGCCTTTCCCCATTGAATATGATGGTCAGGTTATACATATATACCCCTTATCATGAGGAAGTTTCCTTCTATTCTTCCTTTTTAAAATGTTTTTATCAAGAAAGGATGCTGAATTTTGTCAAATGTTTTTTGTACGAAAGTTGTGTATTCAAATCTCCCATTATCGTTGTAGAGACGTCTGATATTTCCTTCAGTTCTGTCAATGTTTACTCCAAATGCCTCAGGACATTTTGGGGTACCCTGTTTAGTATTATAAATATTTCTGATTATTTCCTTTGGTGGATTGCACCTTCTAATAATACATAGTGTCTTTCTTTGTCACTTAAAGCAGATTTGCAATTGAAGTCTATTTTACCTGAACATAGTATAGCTACTCCAGCTTTTTTTTTGATTACTAGTTTACATGGGACATTTTTTTTAACTTTTCACTTTCAACCTATTTGTGTCCTTAGGTCTAAGGTGCATCTCTTGTAGACAGCATATAGATGGATCATACTTCCTTATCCATTTTGACAATCTGTGTTTTGATTAGGGAGTTTAATCCATTAACATTCAAGTTATTTAAAGGCAGTATTACTTTAATCATTTTATCATTCCATGTTTATATGCCATATCTTATTCTTGTCTCTCTTTTTACCCTTTAATTGCCCTTGCTGATATTCTTCATTTCCTCACTGTTTTCCACACTGCCCTCTCCTGATTTTCTATTCATCCTGCACAATTCCTTGAAGTATTTTTCACAGGGCAGGCCTCTTATTAATGAACTCTCTTAGTTTCTGTTTATTGTGAATATTTTAAACTCCCTCTCATTTTTGAAAGACCATTTTTCCACATAAAAATTTCTTGTTTGGCAGTTTTTCTCTTTTAGTACCTTAAATATATACTACTGCTTTCTCTACTCTGCGATTTTTGTTGGTATATTGGCACTTAATCTTATTGTAGTTACTTCTTATGTGATGAATTACTTTTCTCTTTCTGCTTTTAACAGTGCTAATGATTTACATGCATTATCTTTTCATATTCCCAAGAAATCTTGGAGGGTTATATTATTTTACCCCCATTTTTATGTATGAGGATAATGTGGAATAAAGAACATGAATACCTTGTCTAAGGTCTCAGTTAGAAAATGAGAGAAGAGGATCTGGAACAGAGGTCTATTTAAACCTAACTCTACACTAACCACTGCACTATTACAGAGTCTTCAAAATTTTTTTTGTTTCTGCATGCTTAATTATTCCTCAATTTTCATCTATATAATAAATATATATTGATCAATTGCTGTTTTTCATACACTGAATTTTGTGCTGGTAATTTAGGGAGAACAAGTTGAAGTTTCAATCTTAAGGAAGTTGTTGTCAATTGAGGAAGTAAGTGTGCTGTATTCAAATGCTAACAGCTATGATCATTGGAAGTACAATGTATGCATCAATATGTTGAGACCCAGGTTGGAGAATTAGAGAATTTATTATTAAGACATGAAATTTCAACTGAACTCTAAAACACAAGTAGAAGTCAGACAGGTAAAGGAATAGGAAGTACTTCTTACCCAAAAAGATGGTGTACCATGATTATTATGAGCATGGATTGTGGAGTCAGGTTTCCTGGCTTCAGATCCTAGTTCTTAGACTACTAGGTGACTTTCAAAAGAGTTCTTCATTTCTCTGTTCCTTGGTTTCCTCATCTGTGAACTGGGAAGTATATGCATATCCCCTTTATATCACTGTTGTGTTGATTAAGTTACTATGCAAAGCACTTAGAAAAGTATCTGACATTCATTAAAAGTATCTGACATTCATTAAGTGCCACATAAATATTTGTTATTATTATTATTATTGTCTAGAGAAAATTGTGTATATAAAGCCCATAGGGGAGAGAATGAGTGGACAATATTTTTAATAGAAAGAATCAAAATCTACTTGGACTGTCTAGTAAAATAATTAATGAAAACTATGAAATTTATATTTGAGGGAGAGAAAAATGTAACCAACAATTCCCTCTATGTATCTTTATTTTCAGTATCTATTTATAAAGTATTTCTTCTATCTGAACTATTTTGAGGTCTCTTCTAAAAAAAAAGAAAACAAAAAACCATGAGCAAGGGCCTACGAACCAAAGGAAATATTCTTTATGCATTCACTGTGGGGTCTTGTCTAGAAGAAAATCCAAATCCTAGAAAGCATGTACAAATTGTTGCTTTTGGTCATGCATGTCTTTTCTCTTGGAGGGTACATCACTTTTGTCAGAAATCAAAGTATTCATGATCCATATAAGGTAACTGTACCTTACTTTTAAAATCCTTTTTTTATATATTAGCTGTTACTCTTTAAGTTAAGGTCCCAATTTTTCCTAACCTAGATTACTGAAAGCCCCAATGTCTCTAATCCAGATATCCTAAATTATTTCCCAAATATCATTTATGAAATTAGTTTTGATCTGTTCCAAAAACTATTTCATGATATTGAGTATGAGTCAACAGTGGAAAATTATAGAGATGACAGTTGTGAATTTGAAAGGCATTGAGGTGGAAAGACATTGCTTGAGACTCAAAGACAAAAGACCTAATTCAACCATGTGCTAAATCAAGAAATAACACTTAAAATTCATAGTCAGTTGAAATTGGCTTCAACTTAAATCACAGAATTTATATGAGGTTAAAATTAATAATTATAAAATACTTTTAAAAATTTAAACAATGTAAGACTTTTTTTGTGACAGTAGGTTCAAAGTCAAAAGCTCATTTGTTTATTTTGCCATGTGTCTTTCAGCAGGTCTTTGCCATGGGTGACAAGGGAACAAGCAATCACTCAGAAGGAACTGACTTCATTCTTGTAGGCTTCAGAGTTCATCCAGAGTTCCACACCTTCTTTCTACTATTTCTGTTTGTGTATGCCATGATCCTTCTAGGAAACATTGGGATGATTGCCATTATTTTGACTGCCCCCCAACTGAACACACCAATGTATTTCTTCCTAGGAAACCTGCCCTTCATTGACCTCTTCTATTCATCTGTTATTGCACCCAAGGCTATGATAAACTTCTGGTCTGAAAGCAAGTCCATCTCCTTTGCAGGCTGTGTGACCCAGATGTTTCTCTTTGCCCTCTTCATTGTGACTGAGGGATTTGTCCTGGCAGCCATGGCTTATGACCGCTTCATTGCCATCTGCAATCCCCTCCTCTACTCGATTCAGATGTCATCACATCTCTGCATTCAGTTGGTGGCAGGATCCTATTTCTGTGGCTGCATCAGCTTAGTTCTCCAGACCAGCATGATGTTCACTTTATCCTTTTGTGCATCTCGGGCCATTGATCACTTTTACTGTGATACTCACTCACTTCAGAGGCTGTCTTGTTCAGATCTCTTTATCTATAATGTGGTGTCTTTTTCCTTATCCGGCATCATTATTTTGCCTACCATCATAGTCATTATTGTTTCTTACATGTATATTTTGTCCACAGTTCTAAAGATAAACTCCACTGAGGGACGTAAGAAAGCCTTCTCCACTTGCAGCTCTCACCTGGGAGTTGTGAGTGTGCTGCATGGTGCCGTCTTTTTTATGTATCTCACACCTGACAGATTTCCTGAGCTGAGTAAAGTGGCCTCTTTATGCTACACCCTAGTTACTCCCATGTTGAATCCGTTGATTTACTGTCTGAGAAACAAAGATGTACAAGTGGTTCTAAAAAAACTTCTAGAGAAGAAAGATATTATTCTTTGATTGTAATTTCTCTTCCACCAATCTGACTGTGGCTTTTTGTTTAGGATCCTTGAGGTCTATAATAAAAAGCTATTCTCCTGGATATCATTAAATTATCATCAGTTGCATTTTGATATATGACATTTATTTTAAAAATTCCTTTGTGGCATTGTTAATATTGAAAGTCCTGCAGAGTGGAGATGCTTTGACTACTGGAGAATAATTTTTAGTTGTGAGTTCCCCACTAATCTCACATAACATTTTCCATTTATTCAGGTCTTTGATTTCTTTTACCAATGTTGTGTAGTTTTATATGTACAAGTCCTTTACATCCTTGGTTAGGTTATTCCTAGATATTTGATTCTTTTAAGTGCTATTATAAATGGAAATTTTTTCTTGAGTTCCTCCTTGAAAAGCTCATTACTAGCATATAGAAACACCATTGACTTTTGCGTGTTGATCTTGTATCCTGCCACTTTGTTGAACATGCTTATTAGCTCAAGTAGTTTTGCTATCTTTTTCCTGGATTTTTTTTTTCATGGGCAGGCACCAGGAATTAAACATGGGTCTCCAGCAAGGCACACAAGAATCCTGCCACTGAGCCACCATTACACCACCCTTTCTGGATTTTTAAAATATAGGATCATGTCATTTGCAAACAGTGAGAGTTGTACTTCTTCCTATCCAACTCAGATGCCGTTTACTTCTCTGTGTTGCTTAATTACTCTAGCTAGGGCTTCTAGCACAGTGTTGAATAGCAGTGGTGACAGTGGGCATCCTTGTCTTGTTCCAAATCTTAGAGGGAAATCTTTCAAACTCTCACCATTGAGTATTATGTTTGCTGTAGATTTTCCATGTATGCCCTTTATCATATTGAGGAAGTTCCCTTTGATTACTATCATTTGCTGTGCTTTTATCATAAATGGATGCTGAATTTTGTCAAATGCCTTTTCTTTGTCAATCAAGATGGTCATGTAGTTTTACCTTTTAATTTGTTAATGTGTTTAAGGGAAAGATAAATTTGTAGTCTGTTCTGTTCAACTGATTTTGCCATTGTGTGACCTTAGTAATAAATTGCTGAAATGTGCAGCCCAGCTGGGAGGACTGGCTATCCTCCCAGAAGGAGACATACTTTGATAAAGTTATCTAGGTCCCAGGAAGCCTCTCCTAGTCCCTAGCCAGTTCCCAGAGAAACAATCTGGGCCGGTACATGTAAGCTAATTGGAATTCATCCACTATTGTGTAAAGATACCATATAAACTGCATGTAAACAGTTAAATTTACAAGAAAGAAGAGAATCTCATGAGAGAGAACCTCATCAGAAAGAAAGAGAGAATCTTATCCAGAGGAAGATGCTTTGCTCAGAACATGTCCAGTTGGACCCTGAAAAGGCTGTCTCTGGGATTCCCTAGCACTCCTCTTTGCGTGCTGTCCCATGGGGTGATGTATGGCTCACTTCCAGCAATCTTATTTTTTTTTTGCATGGGCAAGCTCCAGGCTAACAATCTTTTAGTTGCTTTCCTAATAAATTCTGTTTTTATATTACTGAAGTCTGTGTTGTCTGCAAATCCAAGCCTAGAAATTAAGTGGTCACAAATATCACATTGCCTTTCATGCAACAATGTGTTGTATTACATTACTTGATTTTCTAGTCTTGAACCACCATCATATACTTGGAATAAAGCCAGCTTTATTTATATTTATATAATATAATATTATTTAAATTTATAACTCTTTTAATATGCTGTCAGATTTTTAATATTTTGTTGAGGAATTTTACATCTTTATTCATCAGAG
>PVIY010049805.1:0-16542 GCA_004026745.1 Myrmecophaga tridactyla
CTCCCTCAATTCATTGATTTGGTTTTTGATGAGGTTTTCCATGTCTGTTCATACATTCTGAATTAATTGTTTCAGCTCCTGTATGTCATTTGAATTGTTGGTTTGTTCCTTTGACTGGGCCATATCTTCAATTTTCCTAGTGTGATTTGTTATTTTTTGCTGGTGTCTAGGCATTTAATTACCTTAATTAGTTTATTCTAGAGATTGCTTTCACTTCTTTTATCTAGGGTTTTCTTGCTGGATGAATTTGTTGTCTATCTGTTCTTTCACATTCCATTCAGCTTTATCTGGGCCTTTAGCTTAAGTTTTGCTTAACAGAGGAGAATTTTTCAGTTCTTGTTTTCTTGTTTCTTGCCCTGCTTGTGTGGTGCCTTCCCCCCCGCCCAACACTTAGGAGGGTCTACTTAGATATTATAGATCCCAGCCAGATTTTTCCAGTCCATACTGGCCTCCTATCAGGAGGAAAGAGTCACCTGCGTCGGTTTTCCCAAGGGTGAGACCCAGCAGGTTGAAAGACTTTCCTGTGAAGTCTCTGGACTCTGTTTTTCTTATCCTGCCCTGTGTGTGGCGCTTGTCTGACTGCAGGTCCCACCAGCATAAGATGATGCGGTACCTTTAACTTTGGCAGACTCTCCCTGCTGGGGGCGTGGTGGAGACAGAGGAGAGGTTGTAGGCTGGTTTTAATAGCTTCAAATTACCAAGCCCTGGGGTCTGAATTCCTTGAGGGAAGGATTCCACCTGAGTTGGGCTTCACCCCTCCCCTGGGGAAGGCACAGGCTCCAGACAAGCCCCCAAAAGAGCTCACTTCTGCCTATGCCTGGGGTAGTTGCAGCCTGAAAAGTTCTGCCGCTGTATCCAGAGGCAGTCAAGCCTTTGTAGATACACAACCACAAAAAGCTCTGTTTCCTTCTTTTTTTTTGCTCTGTTTCCTTCTTTTTTTTTTTCCCCCTTTTTCTGTCAGTCCTGCCCCCTTGCTGCCAGGGCAAAAATGAGGAACCTCTGCTTTGATCAGGTTCACCTAAGCTGGGGGCCTAATTTTAGTAGTCAGAATTTGTTAATTAGTTCCACAATTGGCGTTTGATTGTGCCCAGTCCCTGCTGCTGGTAAAGTCCTTTCCTTTCCCCTCTGGGAAGCGGCCTGTGGGGGAGGGGCGCTGGCTGCAGCAGCTTTGGGAACTCATGGTTCTGGGGGGTGCTCGCAGCTGGTCCAGCTGGTCCAGACTGGGATATGCTGTGTGTCTGGTCACTGATGTGGCCCCAGGAGCTGTTCTGTACTGTTTCTGGTTATTTAGTAGTTGTTCTGGAGGACAAACTAAAACACTCAATTTGTTAAGCCGCCATCTTGACCCGGAAGTCCCCCCATTATTTATTTTTTATCCTTATTTTTTTATTCATCTGTCCATAACTTGGGTAAAAAGAGCATCAGACACAAGGTTTTCACAATCACATGGTCATAATGTGAAAGCTAAATAGTTAACAGTCGTCTTTAAGAATCAAGGCTACTGGAACACAGCTTACAGTTTCAGGTACTTCCCTCCAGCTGCTCCAATACACCATAAACCCAAAAGGGATATCTATATAATGTGTAAGGATAACCTCTCAACTCCATTTGAAATCTCTCAGCCACTTGAGGCTTTATTTTGTCTCATTTCTCTCTTCCCCCTTTTGGTCAAGAAGGCTTTCTCCATCCCATAATGCTGGGTCCTGGCTCATCCCAGGCATCCTGTCCCATGTTGCCAAAGAGATTTACACTCCTGTGGACTCATGTCCTATGTAGGAGGAAAGGGCAGTGAGTTTCCATGTGAGTATCCCATTATTGCAGCACCATTTGTTGAATTTTTGTTTGTTTATTTTTGGGACGTGCATTGGCCAGGAATCAAACCTGGGTCTCCAGCATGGCAGACAAGAATTCTAACACTGAACTACCCTTGTACCCCCAATTCCATAGATTTTTAAAAAAATATTTTTACTGACAAATATTCACACACATACAGTCCATACATGGTGTACAATCAATGGCTCACAATGTCATCACATAGTTGTGTATTCATCACCATGATCATTTTTAGAACATTTGCATCACTCCAGAAAAGAAATAAAGAAAAAAGAAACAGCTATACATCCCATACTCCTTACCCCTCCCTCTTATTGGCCACTAGTATTTCAATCTACCCAAATATTTTACCTCTTACCCCCCCCCATTGTTTATTTTTTATCCATATATTTTTACTCATCTATCCATAGCCTGGATATAAAGGAACAACAGACACAAAGTCTTCACAATCACACAGTCACATTGTAAAAGCTATAGAGTTGTACAATTATCTTCAAGAATCAAGGCTGCTGGAACACAGCTCAACAGTTTCAGGTACTTCCCTCTAGCCTCTCCAATACAGCATAAACTAAAAAGGGATATCTATATAACGCATAAGAATAACCTCCAGGATAACCTCTCAACTCTGTTTGAAATCTCTCAGCCACTGAGACTTTAATTGGTCTCATTTCTCTCTTCTCCCTTTTGCTCAAGAAGGCTTTCTCATTCCCATGATGCCAGGTCCCAGCTCATCCTGGAAGTCCTGTCCCATGTAGTGGCAGGGGAGGACAGTGAGTTCACCTGCTGAGTTGACTTTGAGAGAGAGGCCACATCTGAGCCCATGTTTATATGTGATTTTGTTCCTCAGCTGCTAAGATGAATAAAATCGCAATATTCCTCATAGTATCTTCTTTACTACTTAACAAACATGCTTGATGATTTGTTCAAAATATCAACTGTTTTATTTAAATCTATATAATAATTATATAGACTTATAAACTAGGCACTCTCACTATATTTTAAAGAACTTTATGAATTTAAAGTGAATGTAAGAACATCTTAAGTGTACTTCAAGTATTCATGTATCTAACAGATTTTTTTCAGCTGAGATTTTAAAAGGTAAAATAAGATGCAAAATTCCCACTTAAAAATAACTAATTTGTTGTTAACATCTTTCTTAGGCTTGGAAGGGAGAAAATGGTTTTATAGTCTTATCTCTTTCATGCTCCCCATGTTATAGATGATGAAACAGGGCCCAGAGAGGGGATGAAATCTGCTTCAGGAGGTCCAGCTAATTACACACAGAACTGAGACTAGATGGCTGGCCTTATGCTGTGCAGTTAGAGCTATTTTCACTCCTCTGTTCCACTTTATAACTTATAACATTGGTTAGTGTGTTTCAGTCACATACACATACACTTTCCAAAAGCACATACATCATGAAAATTAAAAAATCCTAATGGCATATTTTTCACCAATTCTCAGCCTTCAAATTTTCAGATATTTGCCATTGTAGAAGAATCTTAAGAAAAAGAAAGTTCAAATTTCTTGAATTCTGTATTTGACCACTGATTTTTTTCCCTAGCTTTTAAAACAAAACAAAACAAGAAAGAAAGAAAGAAAGAAAGAAAGAATGAGAAGAATTGAAAAGAAAAGGGTGATTGAACCTCAATAAGTATTTTTCCCTACCCTAGATTTTTGGTCTTTTCTCAGCAATGACACCTGTTTCGGTTTGCTAAAGCTGCCAGGATGCAATGGACCAGAAATGGATTGGCTTTTACAAAGGGGATTTATTAGGTTACAATTTAACAGTTTTTTTTTTTTTTTTTTGCATTGGCATACACGGAGAAATGAACTTGGGTCTCTGGCATGGCAGGCGAGAACTCTGCCACTGAGCCAATGTGGCCTACCCACAATTTAACATTTGAAGTCAATAAAGATGTCTGAATGAAGGCATCAACAAGATGATACCTGGACTCTGAAAAAAGGTTGCCAGCAGCTGGAACACCTCTGTCAGCTGGGAAGGCACATAGCTGGCATCTGCTGGTTCTTGTTCCTGTTAGTTGCTTTCAGCTTCTGATTTCAGTGGCTTTCTCTGTGTGTCCTTTGGGTCTTCTCTTAGTGTCTCTGGGGCATTTCTGTCTCTAAGCATCTGTGGGTCCTCTGTTACCTTCTTGGGGGCAAACTCTAGATTTCATCTCTTAGCATCCCCTTGGGCATTTTCTTTTCCAAGCATCTGGACTTTCTCCAAAAATGTCTTCCTCTTAAAACAAATTAAGACCTACCTTGGATGGGTGGGGTCACATCTCTATGGAAACAACCTAACCAAAAGTCCCCCTCCCCCCCAGAACATGTCTGCCCCACAAGATTGGATTAAAAGAACATGGCTTTTCTGGGAGTATGTAACAGTTTCAAACCAGCACACTCCCTAAACAACATATTTAGAATTCTTATGCTGGAATCACCTAGAATCATGAGGATTCTTTAAAACAATGCTATCTTGCAACTTCATGCAGAATGGAAATATACATATATACAAAAAGAGGGAGAGGAAAAGAGAGAAGAAAACTGGTAGGCATATAATTATAAATACCAATAGCATAATTTTTACATGAGATTGCTTTTACATATGAGATTATTTTAAGACCATATTTTGTTTGTTTCTTTTATGTTTTAAAAGACATAAAATCCAGCATTTGTATTAAATTCTACAAGTTTGTAGACCAACTCTACCTAATCCGCTGCTTTCCAATATCTGCTCAGACTATATTTGGTTACATATATTTCTTGAAAAAAAGAAATCATAGGGTGAACAGGATGAACTGAAAAAAGAACTCACAATTGCCGGATGAATCAGCATCCCTACGGCATAAACCTACCAATCTGGCAGGGAGAAAACTGCATGCAACACAAGAAAAACAACCTTTAACAGAAACAAGGCTGTAAATGAGTAATACTGATAGACAGTACCATTTTGTTACAAGGTTCACTATACATATTTCTCTGTAATGACCACGATGAGCCCCCCCAAAACAATATATAAAATACATTTATAAGAATAGTACTCCTTATAAAAACCATGTCCTTCTAAATGTCACTGTGATTTAGTGACTGATCTGATGTTCTTCTTATTGATAACAAGCTATCAATAGCAACTCTATAGGACTACATAAAATAATACCTTTATTGTTATGCTCTACCATACTTGATCTGCTTTTCACTGACAAGGGAAGAGAGATAAGACTATTATTACTTTTGTTTTTCCCTCTCCTTCCGGCTGTCGAATAGTTTTAATTCTTCTGTAAGTGAGAACCTGCTGTCACATTCTTAATTTTCTATCCTTAGAACAAGTTTTTTTTTTTTTTTTTAAGTGTTTGGTTTTAAAGGAGTAAGTTAACCTACTGGTATATTTTTCACTGTTGCTGGTCAGCCTAGGAGACTTCGCCTTTTGGGGCAAAGGTCATTGGTAAACATGCAGTCACTGGGGTACCCCCTCAGTGAGATGCAATAGGGCTGTGCCCTCTGATATGGAAATCATGATATCGGAGTCTGTGTGTGGCAAGGAGAAAATCTTCCTGGGGACATTGTGTGAACATGGTATTGAGCTGAAATGATGAAAGTCAGGTAATCATACATCTTTGAGGATGGTGGTTTCTTTGAATTGTACAAATCCCAAAACATTTATAATGGAAATGTATCGGCAAGTTAGGCAGGTATTTGTCAAGAGCTCATGTTTACAAATTTGTGTGTGTTTGTGTGTGTGTGTGTGCATGCATGCACACACGTGTTTCATTAAGAAGGCTGTGTAATTTGTGGGGCCCAGTACAAAATGAAAATGCAAGGCCCCTTGTTCAAAAATCAGGGGCAAGTGCCATTAAAGTTACTAAAATATTTCATTTCTTCCTTTGTCCATGGTTTCTCCCTTGACTTATAATGATCTTTTTTTTGCTATTTAATGTTGTTTTAAGCAAAGAAAAATTAAAATTTTAATTTATCAGCATGAATTTTTACTTCAGTCTTTATCTCAAGCCAGTTTTAAATGCAAATATAAGGTCCAAGATTATCAAAATAACATATTTCATAGGTCATACATGTGTTTACATATTGTTCTTACCAGAACAGTGGAAATCCCGCACAAAAGTAATTCAACCTTTTTATTTCACTTCTTGACACATGCACTTTGTACCGAAGTTCTTGATTGTCAGCTTACTGGTGTAAGGAGTTCCAAAAGGAAAATGAACTTTAAGTTGCCCTATCTTTGTTTTCTGTTCTGTGTCATCTTTTTCAGTATAAGTCATTGACTAATTCAGGGAAGTAACATAAGTAAAAAAAAAGATAGGATTCCTCAGTTATTTGTATTCCTTGGAACACCAAAGCAAATTCTAGTTCTGATGGAAATTGTGATGGACCACTTGATGCTGTCAGAATGGTTGTAGATGTAACTGTGTACATGCATCCTGGGTCCACCAGAATTCTCAGCTCATAGGGTATTGCCAACAATATACACAAATGGGGAAGCAAGAAAGTGGAAGACATGCATTCCGCTCATGTCTTTGTGCCCTCAAGCTTCACTTACAGAACACAGATTCAAAGATAAAATTATTAATAATTTCACGATGGTGACAGAAGAGCACTATGCCAAGTACAGAGGGCATCTGAGCATGTGCCCAGGTCGTCTGCCCATAAAGCCAGCCCCGGTTTCATTTGCCTTCACAAGTATAAAAAGTGTTCATGGGTTGGTAGCACAGCTTAAATTCATTTATACTTTGCTGGTTCCAACATTTACTAGCATCACTGTTAATAATCCACTGGCAGTCCCTCGAGTTTGGGAGTCGAGCATCCCTGATACAGGATCTCAGCTTTGTTGTTTATTCTGTATGTAGCTTTGGTCAAGTTGCTTCACTTTTGTTAGCCTCAATTTCCTCAACTGTAAAAATACATGTAATGTTACCTACTTCATGAAGGTGTTAGGGGAATTAAGGGCATAATATCTAAGATATATAGTGCCAGGAGTCCCACAGAACAGAGAAGTGCTAAAAATGGCAGCACTTTTTATTAAAAATAGAGAGATGGAATTGTATAAACATAGTTTATCACCTGGTCTCTGAAGATTCTTGAGGCAACATAGTATAGAAGAAAAGGCATGAGATGAAGAAACCTGAAACCTAGGACTGAGTCCAGTTCAGGCAAGTAGGAGGTGTGTGAACTTGGGTAAGTCTCTTGTATTTTCATGTATTGGTTTCCTGTCTGTAACAGCGATAATATTACTTATCTCACAAAGTTACTGAGAGGTTTAAATGAGATAGTATTTATGAAAGTGCTTTGTAAAATACCAAATGTTCATTAGTATTCTGACTAATAGACTGTCATTTTGTCAACTTGAAATAGGTGAAGATTATTTGAAAGAAGTTGGAATGAAGGGAGAAAACTTTGTCCATTCTTTTGTTTTCAGTCTTTCTAAATCATTTTGTTTTAGGTGTGTTTCTTTCAAACAGCATAGAGTTGAAGTTTGCCTTGTAAGCCAATCTGAAAAAAAATTTTTTTAATAGGTTGAGAGTGTTTCATTTAAGAATGTTTGATTTTAGTTCTATTATTTATTATTTTATTTTAGAGTTTATATGTTCGTAGTTTTAAAAATGGTTTTCAGTATGAGGCCATTTTCTTTATAATTTGTGAACAGTTTTGTTGAGATATAATTTATGTACTGTAAAAGTTACTCATTGCAAGTGTGCACTTAGAGGAATTTTACCTCTTTGTATTTTGGAAAGCCTGGTTGTGGTGGCTTGGAGTGATGTATCCAGAAAAATAGATTCTTAATCCTAATCCATTCCTCTGGGTGGGAACCCATTGTCAATAGGGCCTTTCGATGAGGTTGCTGCAGTTAGCGTTTGGCCTACCACAATCAGGATGGGTCTTAGTCTATTCCTAGAGTCCTGATAGAGAAGGACACGCAGAAGGAGGTTAAGGGGAACAGCTAGAAGCTGGGCTCCAAGCATCTCCAAACATAGTGCCTCTGCCGTCCACATGTCCACATCGGTGTCAGCTCTGCTGTGAAGTTTGTCGGCTATGAGGCTTCTGTCATTTCTTTAGACCATCTTTCTCCAAAGTGTTTCCCCTTTTAAAGACTCTAGTAATCTAGTCAAGACCCACCTAGAACGGATGGCCTCCATCTCTATCTAATCAAACGACTATACCCACAATTGGGCAGATCACAGCTCCATGGAGAAAATCTAGTCAAAAGTTTCCAACCTACAGTATTGAATCTGGATTAAAGAAATGACTGCCACCACAAGGTTGAATCAGGATTAAAACAGGCTTTCCTGGGGTATGTGATATTTTCAAACACCACAAACTGAAAACAGAGACGTGAGTGGACATTTGCACACCGATGTTTATGGTGGCGGTTAGTCATGATTTGCAATGGATGGAGTTGCCCTAAGGGTACATCAGCTGATGAGTGGAAGGAACTGTGGCGTGCACATACATTGGAATATCGAGTGGCTGCAAGAAGGAATGAAGTTGTGAGGCATGCAACTAGTTTATGAAACTTGAGGACAGTATGTTGAGTGAAATAAGCCAGAAATGAAAAGACAGATATTATAATGCCTCATTAATATAGGCTAACTATAATGTGTAAACTCTGAGAATTGGATTTGAGAGCATAAATTATCAAGGGAGAGCTTATTATAAAGGTTCCTAGATTGTAAGCTTCATACAGCAGTCACATCTATTCCTGAATTGTAACTGTTATTTCTAAATTCTGAGATGCTAACCTTTCTGTGTATAACCTGGTCAGTTACTGGAAATTTGGGTATCTATTTGACACCTGAGACTCAGAGCAGAGTGCTGCAGCTATGAATGTCAGCATTAACCCATAATAGCAACTGTTAAGAAAGCTGAAAAAGAGATTAGACTTCAGAGATATGCATGAAACTATCTAGATACAACTAAGGTAAACCAGACTAAGGAGCAAAGAATGATATTGTCTATATTTTAAAACTTCAACTTCTGTGTGAGAGCAAATGAAGAGGTGTTTATTTGGTGCAAAATTTATATTTTCTGTAACACACCATCTAATTTAACTTGTATGGTCAATTTATTCAAATGCCATAATTACATGACACCTTGAATAGGGAGTGAGATCTTGCTGGTTTGTATCTGTTAGTGTGATGCACTGATATATCCCAGTGTAATCTAGGCAGAAGATAAAAAATTATTTGCAAGTCCCTTGAAGAACTGCACAAAAAGATGGAAATATTAAACTTCCCCACCTGCAGAAGACCTGATATTTTCCCACAAGCCTTGGGTCTGCCAGCTTGATGAGCCAGGCCCTGGTTCTTGGGGCTTGCCCATATGAAACTTACTCCTGCAAAGGAAAAGCCAATTCTACTTATAATTTTGCCCAAGAGTCACCCCAGAGAACTTCTATTTTTGCTCACATGTGGCCTCTCTCTCTAAGCCAACTCTGCAGGTTAACTCAGTGCCCTCCCTCTAAGTGGGACATGACTCCCAGGGGTGTAAATCTCCCTGGCAACATAGGACCTGACCCTTTTCAGTTTTTGGTGTATTGGAGTAACTAGAGGGAAATGCCTGAAACTGTTGTACCGTAATCCAGTAACCTTGATTTTTGAAGATGATTTAACTGTATAGCTTTTACGGTGTGACCGTGTGATTGCGAAAACCTTGTGACTGTCACTCCCTTTATCCAGTGCATGGACAGATGAGTAAAAAAAATAAAACAAAAATAATAGGGAGATGGGGGGTGTGCTGGTTTGAACCTGTTATGTACCCCTGAGAAGTCATGTCTTCTGATCCTCATTCAACATTGCTGGGTGGGAGCTTTTTTGATTATCCATGGAGATATGACCCACCCAATTGTGGGTGGTAGCTTTTGACTAGATGGTTTCCATGGAGATGTGTCTCCACCCATTCAAGGTGGGGTTGTTTACTGAAGCCCTTTAAGAGGGAAGCATTTGGGAAAAAGTTTCAGAACCCATACAGCCAGAGACCTTTGGAGATGAAGAAGGAAAACACCTTCTTGTTTCTTCTTCATGAAACAGAAGCCTGGAGAGAAAGCTAGCAGACATCGTCATGTTTACTATGTGCCTTTCCAGTTAAGAGAGAAACCCTGAATGTCCTCAGCCTTCTTGAAGCAAGGTATCTTTCCCTGTATGCCTTAGATTGGACATTTATAGCCTTGCTTTAATTTGGGCGTTTTCATGGCCTTAGAACTGTAAACTAGCAACTTAATAAATTCCCCTTTTTAAAAGCCATTGCATTTCTTGTATATAGCATTCCAGCAGCTTGCAAACTACAACAGGGGACATGGATGTTTTGGGTTTTCTTTTTTACTTTTATTTTTATTGTTTTTTTGGTTTTGGAGTAATGAAAACATTTAAAAAATCAATGGTGATGAATGCACAACTATATGAGATACTGTGAACCATTGATTGTATTCTCTCAAAGATTATATATTATAATCACATTATATCGCAATAACATTAAAGAAACAACATTAAAATCAACAAAGAAGGGGTGCAAGAATAGTTCAGTGGTAGAATTTTCACCTGCCATGCAGGAGACCTGGGTTCAATTGTAGTTCACAAACAGGCAAATAAAAGAAACCAACAAAAACAAACAATTCAATAAATAGTGCTGCAATAATAGGATACTCACATGGAAAAGAATGAAATGTGACCCTGTCATACAGAATACAAAAAAAAAATCAATAAAGGAATTAAAATGGTATGGCAGACATATTTGTTTAACACAAAAGAAGGCAGTAAAGGAGGAAAAGCTAAATAAAATGGGCATGAGAACCACAGAAGACAAATGGCAGATGGAAATCCACATACCAATGATCACATTAAGGGGAATGGACCTAATATTCCACTATGTGTTATCTATATAAGACACATTTTGGATTCTAAGACATAAACAAGTTTCAATAAAAAGATAGAAAAATATATACCCCACACAATAACCATAAGCAAGTTGGAGTGGCTATTTCAACATCAGACAAAACAGACAAGACAAGAAATATTACTGGAGGTTCAGAAAAGATGCTGAACATCATTAGTCATTGGGAAATGCAAGTCAAAATCACAAGAGTTACCACTTCACTAGAGTGGGTATCATAGAAAAGACAGATAATATTAAGTGTTGGCGAGGACGTGGAGAAATTGAACAGTCATACACCACTGGTAGGAATGTAAAATGATACAGCCACTTTGAAAAACAGTCTGGCATTTCCTCAAAAGGTTAAACATGGAGTTACCCAGTCATTTCACTCCTAGGTAAACACCTAAGAGAAATGAAAGTATATGTCCACGCAAAAAGTTGTAAAGGAATGTTTATAGCAGCATTATTCCGAATAACCCAAAGTTGAAAAGTCCAAATGCCTATCACTAATTAATGAATAAATAAAATACAGTATTTCAATGGATAATACTACAATGGACTATTACTAAGTAATATTACTGAGGCAGAAAGTTGGTTAGTTATTGCCAGGGATGAGAAGAACTGGAAATGGGGAGTGGCTGCTAGTAGGTCCGGGATTTCTTTTTAAGGGGATGAAAATGTTTCGGAATTAGGTAGTGGTGGTGGTTGCTGAAATTTGTTAATATACTAAAAACACCAAATTGTGCACTTTAAAATAATGGTTTTTATGGTATGTGAATTATATCTCAATATTGCTATTATGAGAAAAAGCACACATGAAACATTAAGGATAGACCAAATGCTACGCCATAAAACAAGTCTCAATAAATTTAGGAGAACTGAAAAATGATGGTTTAAAAGAGAAAAGCACCACTTGTTGAGCTCCTGCTTGAGGCACTCTTCCTGAACTGTGTCCAGTGCTCTCTTGTACATCTTATCATCACCCCTCTCTCTGCAAGACTGCTATGGTATCCCCATTTAATGTAGGTAATTAGCTCAATCAACCATAAATAGCAGGGTGCAGTACAGGATTTGAACCCAGATCCACTTGACCTCCTTTTTTGGGCAATTTTCCTGATGGGAAGGCAATTAGATTTGGAACCAGAAAACCTAGATCTAAATGATGGCATAACTACTTAATGGCTCTTTGATACTTCACTTCCCTGAGTCCTAGTTTCATGACATGGACAATGGGGGTAATTATATCTATTGTCTATGTTTCTGACAAGTGTTAAGTGTGGAAATGTACGTCCCAAAGTGCTCTGCCATTATAAAATTATTCTAAAATATAAGAGGTGATAGTAATGAAAATAATTTTAAAAGTCAGACCTCCCTCAAATCCTATCATTCTAGGCCAGGCCATTGGAATTCAATATTGTGCTGTACTTAACCACCGCGGTGGCATCCACTACTTCATTTTATCTAAAATTAGCACATTTTTAAAGAGGCATTATAACCTCAGAGTCCCTAGGACAAAAAAGTTCCACTCATTTTAAGAAACAAGCTAATTACAGGCACCTATTTAAAGAACATAAAGGATGTTCAAAAGAATTTCCCTTCGCTACCTTTCCAGTTTGCCAATTTTAGAAAGATACTCAGGCACCTTCCTCAAGTACACACACGCCCATGAGAATATTCAAATAGGCAGTGGAAAAATTATGTTTAAAAAGTAAATCGAGGGTGGTGCAATGATGGCTTAGTGGCAGAATCCTCGCCTGCCATGCTGGAGACCCGGGTTCGAATCCCAGAGCTTGCCCATGCCATAATAAATAAATAGATTAATTCTATTTCTGAGAGGGAGTTGAAGAGCTTTATTGGAAGCCTCAATGAGAAAAAAATAATTAAAACTTTTCTGATTGGCCATATAGACTTACATATACTATTCTTGATCATGGTATATTTGTACACATTCCACTCTTAATATTTTATATTATAAATGTTTTCACTTTTATACTCTAACTTTAAGAGTATGGACCTTGTCTCAGTCATCTTTATATTTTCAGCATTAGCCAGCATATTCAATAAGCAAAGGTAAACACATGCAAAAATAAATATGAGCCCAAAATAGGGACTCTAAAAACTTTAATCTTGTAGAAAACAAAGTTATCCTCCCGGTTGAGAAAAGTTATGATAATTAAGCAACACAAGTTGGCCATGAGTTCATGGTCAAGTTAACAAGGGAAATAAAGTGCTTAGAATAGTGCCTGGAATATAATTAATGCTCAATATATGTTAGCTATCAAATATTACCTGTTATGGCCAGAAGGACCCAGTTGAACTGCTCCCAAGTTCTTGACTCTGGGAGATAATAAATATTATCTGCTTAGTTTGGGGATCATTTATTATGCAGCCATATATAACATCATAACTATAGACATCTACCTAGTTAGTCATAGACATCATCAAATATTTAGCCATAAGAGCATTCACTGCTACATTGTTTATAATGCCAAAATTGTACATCAACTCACATAGGACAGTGATACCTCTATATCCAAAGGACAGTGATACCTTTATATCTTATATTACTGTGCAGATATTTAAAAACATATTTTCAAAAACTAATGAGATGAGAAATGCTCATTACGTAAGAACAAAACTGTATGTACAATGTAGCTTTATCAATTTTCTAAATATGGGAATGTTAGCAATTTATTTTGATAAGATTACAGGTGATTTTAAAATTTTGCTTTATATTGTATTTTGTTCTAATATAATATATCCTATATTATAGCATATTATACTATATTCTCTACCAGGCATGTCTTATTAACACTATTTGTCATTAAAACTTTTTCATGTGTAAGTAAATTTTTTTGAAGCATAACATTTATAAAAAGAGCTCAAATCATAAGCATACAGCTGGAGAGATTCTCACCCAAGCATGCACATAGCCATCACGTAAATAAAAGATGAGGACATCCCCAATACTCCAAAAGTACTCCTTGTGCTTCCCCCCGTCACTATTCCCACCCAAAGGTGACCACACTCATGCACCAAAGATTTTTTAAGCCTGTTTATGAACTTTATATAAATGGAATGTGTATCCTTTGTGCGTCTGGCTTCTTTCATTATGTTTATGAAAGTCCTGCCTGTGGTTGTGCGTACTGGCAGCATGTTTATTCTCCTTGTTAGATAATATTTCGGCACGTGTCTTCCACAGTTCATTTGTTCATTCTACTATTAATGGGCATTCTGGTTGTTTCTAGTTCTGGGCTAGAAGCGTTGTGAACATTTAGGTGTGTGTCTTTTGATATCTACATGTAAAATGCTTCTCTTGGATATATTTGGAGGCATTGTTGGGTCATAAAGAATGGGGGTGATCATTTTCAGTGTACAATGCCAAACAGTCTTCCTAAGTATTTATTCCAATTTCTACTCCTACCACATTATTTGAGAGTTCCAGGGTATTTCTTTTTGAGGCAAAAGATTAAAATATGGCCATCAAGACATCAAGAAAAGCAGAATTGCTTCCACATATTTGCCGTTTAGTTTATTCAGATGAGCCTAAAGCAATATTGACACCGCATTCCTTGTCATTTCTCAGGCTGCTTGTCTTAGTTTTCCAAGCTGCTAAGACATACCACACAATGGTTCAGTTTAAACAATGGGAACTTATTGTGTCATGGTTTCAGAGGCTAGAAGGCTTGCTTCTTTCCAGGGTTGGTTGCGTTCTCACTGGCTGGCAATCCTTGGGTTCCTTGGCTTTCCCATCACACGGCTGGTGATGTCCTCTCTTTCCTCTTCCTAGTGTTCAATTGACTTCTACCTTCTAGCGCCTATGTGGCCCTTCTCTATGTCTGAATTTATTCTGCTTCTAAAGGATTCCAGTAATCTGAATTAAAGCCCATCCTGATTCATTTTGGCCACACCTTAACTAAAAATAACTTCAAAAGGTCCTACTTACAACGCTTTCACACCCACAGGAGTGGGGATTAAGAATAAGAACATGTTTTGTTTTGTTTTTTTTCCTGGGGTAAGTAACTCAATCTACCATATTGTCCTATGAGACTTTCTGGAGTTGGAAAATCCCAATTCCCTGTCACAGCACCCAGACCCTTTCTTAAGTGCCTTCATTAAAAAGGAATCTTCTGGGTTGTATCATGTGAAGGAAAGCATCCAGGAAGGGAAGGGAAGGGAAGGGAGCAGACACACTTGCCCTACTTTGTCAGGGATTTGGAGCCAGGCTTCTCACTGCATCCATCTGCTCTTGGCTCATGTCCACTTGGGCAGAGCCACAGGCCACTCCTCTGTGCCTTTCCTGTGGCAGGCAGAACCAGGTAAGAGTCAATGTATCCCTGGAAGGAAGCCCTCCTTGGACTTCCTTAGCACTTTTCATATATTTCTATCTATTGGTTTATATTTGTTGATATCTTTCCTCATTCCCCCCCCAAAAAAGGTAGAAAATAAATAGTTACAAAGTCGGGTTGAAGAGAAAGACACACGGGGAAGCAGTGAAGCCAGAAAAAGACCAGAAGCCAGTAGCACACACTGTGTGGACCTATATAATTCATTGCTAGAAATTGAGCTATCAGCCCCCTAGTGGGTGAAGAAAGGAGAGAGGCATGATCAAGAACACTGGTCTAAGATTTTAAACGAGAACAACAACAAAAAATAATAAAGTCAAGATGACTAGTCAGGGTGGCACAGCTTTTTCTGATGCTGGGTTGAGAGGATTTACTCCCAGGACGGCTCACCTGGAGTCAGAGGGGAGTAGCACACAATGCCTTCCACCTCCACCCTCAGAGAGGAATAGTGCAGCCCAGATTATATTTCTGAAAAACAGTAGAGAGAATAAAAAGATTACCTTATATTTCGGTGCTAAACTGTAACATCTGCCTAGGTGTTCCAGGTGAGAGAGGATGTTTTCCCATCATATCAGGGAGAAACAGAGGTGGAAAGAGGGGCAGCAGCTGCGTGAGCCATATGGGGGCCACCTCTGCGTCCTCCGGCCACTGCAGGTTAGCATTTCATTGTGAAGGCCGGGACCCTTTTTATGGGTTCTTCTTCTGAAACGAAATTTTCCTGTGTCACTCTGTCACCAGATAGAATTCGCCTTAAGTAGATGTCCTTGCTGTAACTAGTTCATCCCCAAGCATTTATGGAACTCCTGTTTTGGTTTTAGCATCATGTTAGGAATTGTGAGTGATGCAAGCAGGGTACAGGATGGCATTTGCATCCCTGAGTTCAGCAACTAGCTAAAAACAGCAGAATTGGCAGAGGTAAAAGAGCCACTGGTATACCATGATCCAGACATAAGTTTCCCCAGAAAGCTATGAAAGAATTCTGATCTGAATTCCCAGGCTTCCCATATTTCAGTTCTGTTCTTCAGACTGTGAAATGGAGAACAAGGCATAAAACGTCATGCCAAAAACAGTTACAAAAAAAAGGTGAGCCAGATTCAAACGCAGAGACATAACATTCATAAAAACGCACCCATCAACCAGGGATTTGAAAATTTCTTAGGAAGAAGGAAGTACGTTTTTCTAAGGTCTCGGCGCCTATAAAGGTTTGTTTTTTGCGAGCCTGTGCTGAGCCAGGCACAATGTCAGGTGATTTCATGGATGTTCGCACACAATCTACCTATGGGGCAGGAGTTTTCTCTCTGTCCTACAAGTGAGCAGACAAAGGCAGCCAACTATTAGGACAACCAGTTGAGACTCCTCAAAAGAGGACATTGTTCAACTCCCCCCCCCACCTCCACTCCCCCACCCCCCACTCCAGCTTTATTGAGGTAACTTTACATACAATAAAATCCCCCCATCATAAATATATAGTATGACGAGTTTT
>PVIY010049806.1:0-16702 GCA_004026745.1 Myrmecophaga tridactyla
TAGTTATAGGCCTTATAGTACTATTTCCTTTTTAAACTATGGGCATATATATTACTTTATAAATATTAAATTAGTTTAATATTAGTTGAATAGAAAAGCATTGCAGATAGAGGTTATAAAGTCAAAGTGCATGATATCACAAAACAAAAACAAAAAATAGAAGTTGATAGTATTTTTCAAAAAACAAAATCTTTCTAATTAAAAATAATATTTTTATTTTTCTCATGCCTATTAATAAAAGCCCCTTTGCCTCTCTGGCTCCAACCACCATTTCCTGCCATTTACATCCACTTTCCATCTTCTGTGCTTAGCTTATACTGGGCTACTTAATGTTCCCTTTATAGCACCTGTATTTAACCTCATCTGGGCCTCCTTTGCTTATAGTACAGGTATCACTCACCCTCCATTTACCCATGTTCCTAATACATACATGCGTGTGTAAGCACACACACACACACACACATACACACTTCCCCATCCACCCCTGAGTATACCTCATGCCTTGAAATTCCCTACTTGTTTATCTCTCTTCTCAGATTCCAGCTTCTCAGTGAAAGGCTCGCCTCCCTTTCTTTTTAATTCCTATTGCCCTTGGTACCACTTATCACCACAGACCACACACACCACCTTGAATCACACTTTGTATTAGTTTGCAAGCTGCCAGAATGCAATATACCAGAATTGGAAAGGCTTTTATAAAGGGAATTGACCAAGTTACAAGTTTATAGTCCCAAGCCCACAAAAATGTCCAAACAAAGGCATCTAGGGAAAGACACCCTAATTCAAGGAAGGACGATGGGTCAGGAACACCTCTGTCAGCTGGGATGTCACATAGCTGGCATCTGCTGGTCCCTTGCTCCTGGGCTCTGTTGCTTTCAGCCTCAGTTTCTATGAGAGTTCCTCACTTTGCTTCTCCAGGGATGGTCTTCATCTCTTGCCTTCCCTTGGCTCACTCCAGGTTCTGGCTTGCTTAACATCTCATGGTGACATCTGCTACATCTGGGCTCCAAGCATCTCCCACATCTGTGTCTCTGTTCTTCAAGTGTCGGCATCTGTATCAGCTCTGAGCTCTCCCCAAAATATTTCCTCTTTTAAAGGATTCCAGTAAACTAATCGAGACTGACCTGGAATGGATGGAGTCACATCTCATCTAATCAGAAGATCAGACCCACAACTGAGCATGCCACATCTCCGTGGAGATATTCTAATCAAAAGTTTCCACCTTATAATATTGAATCAAGATTAAAAGAAATGGCTTCCCCCACAAGATTGAATCAGGATTAAACATGGCTTTTCTGGGGTACATAATACTTTCAAACCGGTACATACTCATTTTTCATTTTGTTTTGTTTTGTTTTTCAATTGACTTAAGAGTCAGAAGGTGAAAGGCAGAAACTGTGTGGCATAGATATTTATTCCTCCTATAACACCTGGCAGAGTGCTGACATATTCCAGGTATTGCCTAACATTTTAATTGAATGAATAAAATAACCTTTCATTAACTGTGAAATCCATTCAGTCTTATGGCCCATTGCTAAACAGTTATATCCAAAATGAATAAATATTACTGAAAAATGATGATATTTTTGTTTGTTCTTGTTTTAAGGAAGCTCATGTGTTTTCCTTCGAAGGAAGATCATACAAAGAGCCCAAAGGGTAGACTTTTCCTTAAAATTCTTGCTTATGCTCCCTTCATGGGGAACATGAAAGACCTGTCAGCGTGAGAGTTAATGTTTTTTACTGGACTCTGCACCAGTTGCAGGTCACCTGGGACTGAGGAGTGTTTTACAAGCAGAATGGCCTCCAGTAAGAGAAGCCCCTGCCTATCACCCTGGACCAAGTAAACTAGTACATCAGAGCTCAGCCTAACATGTGGCAGGAAAAGGGAAAACCTCTCATAAGGTCAGACCACTAGCATGAAAAAGGAAGCCCATCCATACTCAGTGATTTGCCCAGGTCACCAAGGGAGGGAACACAGAGCTAGGACGTGGGCCCAGAACTTAATACCCCTAATCTAAGCTTCTTTCTATTTAATCAGGATTTAGACTGCAAGCCCCAGGTCTCTTTATAGTCACTCAAATGATCATCTTAAAAAGTCTAACACTGTTAATGTTAAATAGTCCATGTATGGAAATAGTAAAATGTCCATGCTATTATTACCATGCTATTATTACCAAAATGATATGGAACATGCAAACACTGGAGTATACGATGCGGCTATTAAAAAGAATAAGAGAGGTCTGTTTGTTCTGATATGGTGAACACTTCAACATAAATTTCTACAAGAAAAATTAAGCACCTAATACTAACTGCCTTAAATCTCTACTCAAAGACCATCTCTTCAATGAGGCCTTCCGTAAGACTCTATTTATAATGGCAACCCCCCCCTGCCCTTTTCTCTATTAACACCTGGCTGACAAAATATATATTTTACTTGTTTAATATCTGTTTCCCCTTCTGGAATGTAGGATACATGAGGGCAGGGATTTTGTATGTTTTGTTTACTGCTTCTTCTCCAATGCTTAAGAATGACTGACTGAATGAATGAATTTGAATTAAGTTTATTGTTTTGTGGAGAACAATTCTGGAAGGCTACACAAACCTAAGGGTAGTTATCTTGGAGTGGTAGAAGCAGACTCCTAGGGACATGCGACTAACTTTTTATTGTAGGTAACTTACCATGTGCTTGTATCACTTTTTTTTTTGGGGCATGGGCAGGCACTGGGAATCGAACCCGGGTCTCTGGCATGGCAGGTGAGAGCTCTGCCTACTGAGCCACCGCGACCCGCCCTGTCTCACTTTTTAAAAATGAAAAAACATTAATAAGGAATCCTAATGACAGTGTTCCATGAATGGCTACAATAAAATATCAGTTACGTAACCAGTACCATTTATCTCTGGTACTGAGGTAACAAATGCTGTTCTGAATTTCTCTTCTTTCCAGAAGTCAGGTTGAAAGTGGACCACTGGTCAATCCGTGGAGTATATATTTTATGAAGCCTGTACCAACAGAGGCTTTTCATTTTTTATCAGAGAGCAGTGCTATCTCTACCTCTGTTAGAGTGAGGAAGAAATGGGCTTTGGGCCGTACATATATACTCTGTGACTTTTAGCTGAGTGACCTGGGGCAGGTAACTTAACCATCCTGAGTCTCACTTTCCAGGACCTATAATTTGGGGTGATTATTCCTGGGCACATAAGGTATCGTGCAAACAAAGGCACGTGTAGTATGTTATTGCAGGCTTAGCAGTGCCCAGTTCAGGGCGGGCCCAGTATGCATTAGGCTCTTCCCTTTCCCCTGCAGAAGGTGGCCCCGAGGGAAGATGTTCAGTGATGGTTTATACCTGACCTGCTCCAGGCGTGGTCCCAGCACCACCAGGGAGTTTATTAGAAATGCAAATTCCCAGGCCCCACTTCAGCTCTAATGAATCAGAATCTGTAATTTAACCAAATGCCCGTTAAACCCTGTGTGCAGTCATTTGAGGAGCTCTGTTTGATGCTTCTTACCGTAGTGTTTTAGACAAGCTGCCCTTTGAAACTTTCCTTTTTCCTTAGTTGCACTCCCCCTGCTACCAGTACCCCTTCTCCTGCTTTTTTGAGAGCCTTGCCAACTTCAGGCTTATTTGAGACGTGTGAGGGCACCCAGCAGAGCCGGATGTTCCCGTGGGCCATCACTGACCGGCCGGGACCTGGGAAGGTGCTGAGCCACTCATCAGCCTCAACTTTCTTCCACACTGAAGATGATCAGGGATAAGCAAGTACAAGAGTGTAAATCTGCTTAATGTAGTCTGACTGCGTTGAAAGTCAATAATGTTCCTTAAGCACAAGCTTTGAACACTTCAGAACTTGCTATTACAAATGATTAAGACCTCCAAGATAAGGGAACCATCTGAATTGAAACAAACTTATCTATGGTATCCCCAGATGACAAGAAAACAAATGAAAACCTGCCATCCACATCCATTTCTTTTTCCTGGTGGCTTCCTAATATGGTATATATGTTTTAGATAGAAACAGCTCCTGCCAGGAGCAGCTTTTAGGTTACCAGGCAGCTTCCGTTCCCACATTTGCATTTACCTCTCTTGTCTCTCCTGCTTTGAGAAAAATCTTATTATATGGAAGTGAGCTGACCGAAGCCGAGGTCAATAAAAGCAAATATTACAAGTACATAAAAGGGCTTTTTCTCACTATGACTCAAAGGAAAAAACATACATCGCAGAGTGTCCTTTTTAGTAATATACCATGTTTGTTAGATAAGATGGAGAGAATCACAGATATCAATCTTACAGCAACTTTTACCCTATAAAAGTGCTTTTGCTACAATTTTATTAAGACATTACAATGTTATCAGCAACTTTTGATTATAGTATTAAAAAAAGAAATCACCAATTAATTACTTTCTTGACCATCAGTTTGTTCCCATAAAAAAATAAGTCAATTTGTTATGACCTTAAAAAAAGACTTTGGCTGCAAATATCAGGATTTTGTTACCCATAACTGGCTCTATCAGATTCAGTGTTAGTGCCCAAGCACTCTCTAAAATTTGACTTGTAGCCTGCCTAATGACAACATCCCCTGAAACCACATGCTTGTTTTTCAGTAGGTATTTTGTTTGATTGTTCCTTGACCCTTTTCCAAGAAGCCTAATTTGCCCAAGGGAGTCTTGGGAAGAAAAAGAATGTTTGCATCTGTTTAGGGAAATGTGCCTGAAATAATGACTTGTTTAGAACTGAGAATAGAATGGCATGGAATGGATTGATAAGCCAGTTTGAGCAGGCAGAAAGCAACCTGGGACTCATAACCCTTATAAAAGGGGCACTGCCGCAGAGCAGTTTGCCTGGACTGGATCTGGCAAGACCCATCTCCATTCACCAAACACTGTCTCTGTGAACATAAACGCAGGGCAAAATTCTTACTCTAATAACTGCCTAGCTCATCTTAAGTCTAACTTAACACTTCTAAGATGGTGCGGATTTCTCGATTCAGCCCTGCAGACCCCAGGGTAGAAATTGCTCTCAGAGGTATGTTACCCATTTTCAACTTAGTTTAGAGTTGAGTCCTTTGGATGACTGCAGAGTGCTTGGGGGTGGTGAGGCTGCTCTTACACCAGAATGTTTTCTTGATGACCAGGGGAGATGGTGAACGTGTGCTGATGCTGGGATTGCCTGAACACAGAGCTTGACTCAGCTTCTTTCCCCGTTATCACCTAGCTGAATAAAGGATGAGTTGAGGCAAATTAAAAAATGGAACTTAGCCATTGCTTGAATATTTTGTTGCTGCTCATTTCCTGTTTCTTTTTCTTTTTCCTCACTTTTTCTGCAAGAAAATATAGTGAATTGCTTATAACCATTGTTTCAAGGCTGGTAGCTTTTTGAAAGGGTAAAGGTGAAAACAGAGGTTCTCAAAATAAATTTTAAAGACCCAAGGCTAGATTAATTTCTTTCTGTCCTTAATCTTTTGCTGCTGTTAGTATTTTTTTTTAAAGCGAATCCATTGACCATATTTAAGTTAGGAAGGTTAAGCTTAAAAAAAATTCTTGTTTAGGCCCAACAGGAATGAGAATTTACCATTTTGTATTTAAATCTAACTTTTACACAATTAGCGAATTATTAAGCGACCTTTCCTTCAAAGTCTGCCAAGCAATTGCCTGTTCACACTAATAAGAGAACATGTTTTACAAGGTTCATGTTGATTAATTGACAAAGGCAGATAAAATCAAAGCAGTGCTAAAATGTAGTAAACCAGCTGCTGTATAAATTATTTTGTTCAATAAGGTTTCAAGTAGATATACATTTAGGGATTACCTTTCAATAAATATTACTGACTTAATTGATACATCCATGGTAGACATTTATCTATGAAGAGGACTGTCAGGAACCACAGCCAGGACTAAGCTTTTCTATATCCATGTAAGCTCTTCTGCTCAGTTAAAAGCATTGATTGTTGGGAGCATTTTAAAGACAGATATGTTTTATTTTGTAGTAAAGGAGCATTTACCCATTTTAATATACCTTGAAAATATCTCACCCTTAAATGCCCTAAGTATAGTGCTCCCTACATTTTTTATAGTATCCATTAAAAAAAGAAAAAAGTAGCATTCTTAGACCCCTAGCCTTACTTCATCCATTACATTCTTAGCCTGTTGCCAGCCCACTGTTTTTGGCGCTTATGGTGGACTCCACGAGAGGGTCTATAGCTGGCTATTCCATGTTCCAAAATATTTCAGATGTCTGAGATGCTTGGGCAAACCCTGACCCTGCTTTTACTTATGAGTGACCAGTTATCCAAAAGGACCTCCTCCATCCTGGACCAAGCCTGAAGGTCCTGAGGGTCTCAGCAGAAAGTGAATGAAGGGGCTTGGGTGGATGGGAGTTTAAACTATCCTGCAGAGTTCCTGCTCCTTTCCTGTGGTGGTATCTTATAGCCCGGGATAGACCCACACCCTTTAGTGTCTCAGAGACCACCAGAGTATGCAGATTTAGGGTTCCAACCAGTCTGACAGTTTTGCCTGGACATCTTAAGATGGCCTGCGTCACCCACACTACTGGGGATCAGATACCCTCCACAGAGGACATTTTCACCTACTTTTCTCAGAAACAGTCACTTCGATTCTGCGAATGGTTATCCACTCTACAATTTGCCAGACACTGTCTTGGGCCTTGGGCATGCATATATGAGACAGATAAGTTCTCTCTGTCTTGAAGGAATTTATTACAATGTCTGTTCATATTTCTGTCCTTTGCAATTTAGATGTAAAAGTTTTCCTTCCATCATTCAACAAAATTTTTTTTTGAGTTCGTCATGAACCAGGGGCTATTCTAGACATTCTATAAAAATGCTAGATGCTTTCTTTCATGGGTATTCTTGAGAGACCTAGATATTTGGTAACCCTCTAAGGCAAATCTCACTTTCCGGTTTTCTCTTTGTGCTACCTCAGTTACTAGTTATCAGTTACTATTTCTACCCAAGACTTTCACAAGCCACCAGCTCTAGACTGAGATTGGGGTTAGACCCATGGAACTGAGCCAATTGCCATTGTTCTAGACCTGAATAGATGCGCAAGGTGTTGGAGCAGGAATAGGCAACCATGGGAGGAGGAGATAAAGGACAAATGGGACATCGGTGAAAACTAGGCTGAATCTGCAATGTGGATAACAGTAGATGTAGATTTGCCTGGTGAGCCAAGATCAGGGCTTGACGTAGGGCTGAAGCTGCCAAGGACTGGAAAATTGTAGAATTTCAAGTGATTTATGAGAAGATAAGGACAGAAGGTAGACTAATGATGGAGGTCACCGAGGTGTAGCTAATTAGAAGAGATCAAAGCAGGTGAATGAGCAGATGAATTGTGCAAGCTGCCTGGCAGCTCAATCAGCAAGTGGACAGTCAAGAATCTGAAGCAGACTTAGGTTTAAGGATTGAAAAAAAAACCACAGAGAAAAATCTCTGCCACTGAGAACTTGGGTCACAATAAGTAAATTTGCTTCTGGGTTGAGGTAACAAGGCTCTGAGCAGACCACTAGCTGCAAGACTGAGCATCTCTTGAATTGGGGCTCATTTTTTCTCAGCCCAGACATCACTGAGTCAATGTCTGACATGTAGTGGGTACCCAACAAATATTCATCAGACCCACTGGACTCTTAGAGAGAGGCAAGCTCCAAAATGAGGAGATTTTTGTTGGGCAATATAAAATTTCAATTAAATTTCCCCAGCACTTAAGGAAAAATGAGAAAAAAAAATAGCACATGGGTAGTCAAACACTTGAGGAGGAGGAGGATAAATTATTTATGATATCTGCATTGTCCCAATATTTATGTTTGTTTCTCTTGGTCTCTTTCCTAGTGGGATGATATTAAGTGACAAAGACAGAGTGGGATGGGACTCTGGAAGTTCTGAGCATGCGGTTAGCTGTTCCTTGGATAACAGATGTTTTCCTCATGGGTGGTGTGGACTTGGGGTAAATAATATCTGGAGTAAAGAAAGAAATGAAAAGGGAAGGTGAAGGGATTCAACCTCTGCTGAACCACTAGGTTTTAAGTCTGGGAAAAATCTCAGGGAGAGACTAGAATTTTGCAGCATTATTCACTCCCCTTCAGGGATACTCACCTGAAGCTCTCCTAAACCTCCTCTCAGGACGGCATCTCCCAGATGGCCAGCCAGGAAGCTCTCTTATATTTGTGCAGATATCTGCCACTAAAAATAACAGGAAAGATTATTCCATGTACCAGTTCTAAAAGTCCTGTTGTGCCAGTTTTGTACATCACACAGAAAAGGTGTAAAACAGTCTTAAAAATATATTGAATGTAACAGGGTCAGTGGGAGGCTATTACAGACCCCACAGGGCCAGCCCATGGAACACCCTGGCCCTCAGCCCTCCTGACCACATTCCCTGACTTGACACCGATGGGGCATTGCTGTCATTGCAGTGTCCCTACTGAAGTCAGCATATCCAGTGCACAAAGATGATGACATTTCATAGAACATAATATTGTTCTATGGAATCACTGGGTCTTGGCGCAGGAAACTGCTGTGAAAAATGTCTAATACAAACCCTTGCTTTTTGGTTTTATCTGAGAAAGCTGTGACCAGCTCAGGTGCAAGTGGTGAATCAGTGGCAGACCCAGAACTGGAAGGAGCCCAGAACCCAAGTGGGCCTCATTGCCCCACGCCTCCTGCTGAGAAGGAGCAGGAGCGGGTGACACAGAGCCCTAGAGCCCAACACTCACCTCTAGAAACTTCATGCTTTTATAGCGAGAATAATAAAAGAGCTAAATCTGCTTCCTAGATGCATGCCTCTTACAACTTGACTGTGTAGATGACTCAAAGAAAAGTAAACAACTGATGGACAGAATCCAGACAAGTAGTTTGCTTACTTTTTTCCTGACCTCTTGTTCTCCCTCATTCCTACCCCCCATACACACACACACACACACACACACACACACACACACATCTTTAAAAACTACCGATATGAATGAATGGACTTCACTTTATAAAATGCAGATTGATAAGTGCAGTGTAATCTTATCACATCTAGGTGCTAGCTAACTTAACTCTCCCTTAGGCTTTTCACTTGAGTTCACTTAGCTTCCAGGCGCTGTGAAATGAATCCAAGTTCCAGGTCTCCCCAGCCTCTTCCCTGCCATCTAGGCTTTGCGTTAGAATCCTCCGGGTTTAGGGGCATCACTGCCCCTGGCCTTTGCCCAGATCCCATCTTAAGAGGAGAGTGTTCCCAGACCTCTGCCCAAGGGACTTTGCTTTGCCCTCCTCTTCCTTTTCACTCTGGCAGGAGAGTATCATCGGGCAAGGCGTGCAGTTCACAGGGAAAGGCAGCGCCAGCCCAGACTTCATCTCCACTTAGGACAACAGAGTGATTCCCTTACCCAAAGAAAATCATCGTTTCTCCTAGCCCTGCTGCCCAGAGCAAAATCCTACAGACCCTGTAGCTAATAGCCCTTTATAGACTTTATTTTTTTCCTTAACAGACCCTCTTTCTTCAAAAGATTAATATAATTGATGTTTTAAGCAGGCTGAAAAAGGATTAGGACTGCTGTGTACTTTTTCTCATTTCTATGCCAACTGGTAGCACTCCTCACTCACAGACCTATAGGGGCGACTCCAATTTTTTACCTCAGCTATTGAAGCATTTCACTTTCCCTCAGACTACCAAGGCACTCCAGCCCCCCCTCTTTCTTATTACTACATGGATTCAGGAATTCACTAATCATCTAAGGTTCTTGAAGAAGGGTGGACTGGTCAGAAAGACACCATCTAGTTTGTAATTTTTCCTTCACATTAAACATTGCAAACTTAAAATCTCTTTGCAGTAAAACATTTCTAAAAATCTAATTTTTAAAATGTGGCATGTCTGGGCTCTTTCACGTTCCCCTTATTTTGGAATGCCTCCAGTCTGGCTGATGTAATCCTGCTCATCTTTTAAGACCCAGCTTAAATGTCATCTGCCCTGCTGAGCCTTTTCTTTCCCTGCTCCCCTGTCTCCTTCCAGACTCCTCCCTCCTCATCCTGGGTGGCCAGAGTGTTTTGCTCATACCACTAGAACCTTGCACTTGTCCCCAGTATTAGAGTCGGTTATGTGTGGACCTGCCCTGCAAGCCCACCTGTGGGCTCCTGGAAAGCAGGGACTCTGGACCGTGCCTGAGTGGTCTTGCCTCCCGTGCACAGAGCCTTATGGACAGTGTGCACCAGGAATTCTTACACATGATGATGTGTTGAATCAAATTGTGTCAATGGCAGGTCCTTTAATATGTGTTCTAAGTTTTTAGAAGGCGTATCAAGTGAAAATGTAATTTAAAAGTCATAGCTTCTAAAATGTCCTGAAGAAAGTTCCTGAGGACCCATGTATATTTGTTTTTAAGCTGAAAGTACTATATAAAACTTAGCATGTGTTCCCATGCATAGGGGATACTGGTTTTTTACTTGTTTCCCCACATTCATAGAGGGCAAAATGTTTGGTCATAGAGTCATTCAACTTCACCCAAACGATGCTTACTGGAAAAGTTACATGTAAGTCGTTTAACTTCTATAAATCAAATTATGTGTTTAAATGTACTAAGGGAACACTTTTAAGAGAGCATTTTCCCAAGTGAAAAGTATTTATATAAAATGAATAAGCTCTTAAGTTACAGGGAATTTGCCTACTATAAAGTAATATTTTTCCTTGACTGATTAAGCACTCCTTGTACTCCAATCACATTTCTCCTGGCATTAATTTTGTGCACCTCCATAGTTTATTTAAGACATTGTATTTACTCCTAAGAAGATTTCTCATTTATACGAAAGATATTCTTGGTCTACTAAAGTGAATAAGTCTTTTCACTCTCATAAAATTGGTATTATGTATTATTTCTGGTTCAGTTAATAAAAAATTGCTTGCATGGGCATTTAATGATTTTAACATAAATCTTCTTCGAAAGCATCAGTATGTTATACCCTTGATTTGCAGGAAGAACGAAGACCAGTGTGAATGCTTATGCTGAGCCGGAATATGGAAAAGGAACCAGGCATAAATCCGAGCAAAGAGCCTGAGATACTGTGCTTGGAACTGAAGCTTTATATGAGTTTTATTGAGAGGTTTCGCTTTCCCTTTTTCTAGCTTGGCCAAAAGGGAACCGGGAAGGGGGCTGGGGCTTACTGTGGATTTGGGGTTATTGTTAGTTTATGATGATGACTGTCAGTTGACTTGGCCTTTACATTCCCCATGCAGGGTCACAGCAGCCTCTTCTACCTCCCAGTGGTGGGCACAGCAGAGGCCCTTTAATAATGGATCCACTGAGTTGGAAAATAATATTCTTGGCTCTGGAACTCTGTATTTAACACATTTCCAGCATAGGTCATGTGGAAAACCTGCAGTGCGTAAATAAAGACGCTTGAGTGTTGACCTTTTTCAGTAAACAATGCTAGAAATGTTGAGTACCTTTAAAATTCAAATGCAGCTTTTAAAATGTGTTCTCATTTTCCTGGACAGCTGAGACCTTCCTGCACTAACACGCAGCTAATCTGAGATCTCAGAGCTCCTCAATCAGTCAGACTCTGTTCCTCTTTGCTTGTTTTAGCTCTATGAGTGGAAGGAAGCTCTGGGGCCTTGTGTGGTTCAATTCTCCCTACATATAGGTATTTTAATTTCCCAGGGGCTCTTTTGTGTATTGGAGCATTTGTATCATGGGCATTTGGGCCAACATTTATACCTACTCCAATTTTAAGTCATAAAGCTGATCTTTATTTATTAGAAGCTTATTTCAAAGATAAATATCCCCTTCCCCACTCCTACCCCTACTTAATACAGATTGGCTGTGTCTTTTCTCACTCCAAAAAAAATCTCTGAGGGGAAAATCCCAGCCTCATTGTAAAATCTTCAACTTTTATTACTGGCCCTTCAGCTCATAACCTGCAGCACCAGTGGCTGACTGGAGATTGCATTTACTCAAAGGTGAGGATTCCTTCCAGACATGCAGTGTTGCCTTAGGGCAGGTAGGTCCTGGGACAGAGCCTCCAGGTGGTAGAGCTGCATCCAAGGCGTTGGATTAAAAATTAAAATCTGTTTAGAAACAAGCTGCTCCTTCCAGCCTGAAGCATCTGGTAGTGTCTGCAGGTTAATCTCTGTGTTTCAAGGTAATTGCATTCCTTTCCTTCTTGCTTCAATTTTCCGATCTCCCTTTGTTGTATTTCTACTGTCTGTCCACTTTCCTGTTTGGACAATCTAAGTAACCATTATAATTCTAATCATCTGAGTTGAGATAGTGCTTTAGAAAGACATGCAACCCTTGCAAGAAACTACACATATAAATTTAGCTTAGTATAAAGTAATTCTCAATCAGTAAACTGGAATCTCTAGCTAATAGAGAATCCTCTTCTGATATAACTTTTAGGGGGAAACTAATGGAAATAATAATGTAATAATAATGTAAAAACAAGTTTGCATCAGGGAATATCTGTTAGCTAATGCCCTGGATTCAATATGGGATTATCCCAGTTTTTTAAACCTACATTTGTATGCCCAGAATTATGTAATGACTCCTGATATTCAGAACGATGACCTGAAAACAGCAGAAATACCAGCAGTTCTTTAGTCTTTCTTTGTCTTCTATGACCTTGGCATTTTTAGAGTACTGGCTAGTTATTTTGTAGGGTGCCTTTGATTTAAGTTTGTCTAACATTCTCTCATGATTAAATTGAAGTTGTGCAAATTTGTAAAAGTGATGTGCCTTTCTCAGATATGATGTCAGGGGACACATGATATGTCTTGTTACCAATTTCAACATGTCTTTGATAACCATCAGTTGAAACTTTATTATTTTATCCTTAGTTAACAATCAAATTATATCATTAATTGGGATATAATAGTCTCCCACGCTTGTGATGATTGAGGTTTATATTTGATATTTTAATAAAAATATATTTTATAGCCATAATACACAGCTTCACTCAAGTTAAAATGATACTATATAAACTGCCTTCAATGATTTTTATATATAATTAATACTTCTTATGGTATCCTAGTTTGAAGAATACATCTAATATTACTCCAATTTTCATTTTCCTGATGTGAAAACCTGGTCACTGTAAAACTTAGATTAGATAATTTTTATGAAAGGAGCAACCCATAGTAGTAGTTGGTTTGCAAATTTTCAGGTAAAGTAGAATTCCGATTTTGATAATTTTTTGTGTAAAAAAACTCACATTTGATCACAGGGTAATAAAACGTAAAAAATATCCTGAGTTAGTTCAGTATTATAGTATTTAAATCTTTAACTGTTAAACACATAAGAGCACATGGGTAACCCCTAAGTGTGGAGAATTTTGGCATTTATGATTTTCAAGTAGGCTAGCTGTTTTTACTTCTTTAATTTCCCTGCTAATGTGCACTTTTCGTTCCTCATTAGTTCATCCTTTCATTCATTTGTTTGTTTTGTACCCAATTATTGGATTTGATCATTAAAATGTAAATGGTATGAAAGCTTCAGTTTCCTTTGGCTTGAGGCTAAAGCTTCTCAGATCTAGATAAGGAACAGAAACAGGGTTTCTATTAACTTTCTCAGGTTATACACCTGTACCTGTTATCCTTTTAGATATTTATTCTCTATTTTTAGTTTGATTTATTTCAGATAGGGAACTGCGTTAAATAATATCAGAGTTCTTAAAGCCAAGTGTTTCCTTGAGGTATAAATAAAACAAAGCAAAATTTCCAAAAATATCTTATCTATTTACTGTATTCCTTTAATTATTTCTGAAACCCTCTTCTGGGACTGTAATAAATTCACGGCTCTGTAGGCATATTGAAACTGATGCAGTGTGGCCTAAAAGTTTTCATAAAAATAATCTGGCTCATTGCTCATTAAATTATTCAATGCTTTTGTTTTGCTGGGTGCTGGGTACATGATAGTGAACCAAAGAAACAGAATGACTGCTTGCATGGAACTTGAGTCTAGTAGGAGAGACAGACATTGGGAAAAAAAATAAATGGGGGAAAAATATATATATATATTTACAAATACATAAAAAATTATGACGTTAAAGACCAGGAGACTGTAAGAGAAGATAGTCATCAATAGTGTAAGGAAAGATGCATCGCTTCGGACCAGTGATCTCCTGGCCAGTCCATCTCTGAAGGAGCGGGAGCCAGGAGTGCCATCATGTCACACTCAAGGGCCCCAAAGATCGGAAGGCCTGAAACGTGGTATATACAAACTTCCCCCCCAGTACTACACTGTTGAGTATGGATGGCCAACCAGCTGCTTCTTCAAAAGCTTCAGGAAGCTTTCTTCCCTTCCTTAAATTAAGTAACCAAGCAAATTAGTATTTTTTACTGTATCCTCCCGAAGCTGTCAAATTTTGATGAGCACCAGATCTCCTAGCTTCACATCAGGAGCCACTGGATCGAAATCTCCAGAGTGGGGCCCCTGCATATGTGTGTGTAAAAACCTCCTCAGGACATTCTGTACCACAGTTGTGGGGAAGCACGTGGGCCAGGCACATGAGAGAAGTAAATATCTTTCTGGGTTCAGACATGCCCTTGTATGGTCTGTAAATTCAGCAGAAGCAGCATCTGATCTCTCTGTAGAAAGCTCACATTTTCCTCCTTCTGAACTAGACTAGTTCTTTAACTGTTCTTCTAACAAGGGAATCCCCTATTTCCATCGACCATGTCCCCTGAGTGAAGAACCCTGGAATAGTTTTTGAATATTACCTTCTTTCACCATCACACTTGTCGCTCCTTGCCCCCCCCTCACTGTGCCAATTTGAAAGTATTATGTAACCCAGAAGAGCCATGTTTTAATCCTGATCCATCCTGTGGAGGCATCTGTTTCTTTTAATCCTGATTCAGTACTGTAGGTTGGAAATTTGATTAGATTATCTCCACAGAAATGTGACACACCCAGTTGTGGATGTGACATTTGATTGGAGATATGACTCCACCTATTCCAAGAGGATCTTGATTAGTTGGGATGGAATCCTTTAAAAGAAGAAACATTTTGGAGAGAGTCAGAAATGACAGAGCCTCAGAGCAGACAGAGGGAATAGGCATAGATGCTTGGAGAACAATTGCTTCAGAGAACAGAGACACGGATGTTAGGAGATACTTGGAGCCCAGCAGACATCACCATGAGATGTTAAGCAAGCCAGAACATGGAGAGAGCCAAGGGAAGCCAAGAGATGAAAGCCAGCCTCAGAGAAGCAAAGTGAGGAACCCCCAAAGGAACAGAGGCTGAAAGCAACAAGAACCCAGGAGCAAGGGACCGGCAGATGTCAGCTTCGTGACTGCCCAGCTGAGGGAGGTCTTCCTGACCCATTGGCCTTTCTTCAGTGAAGGCAACTCATGTTGGTGTCTTAATTTGGATACTTTCATTTCCTTAGAACTATAAACTTGTAAATTATTAAATTCCCTTTTTAAAAGCCATTCCAATTCTGGTATATTGCATTCTGGCAGCTTGTAAACTAACACACTCACCGAGTCCTATCCATTCTGTTTTCAGAAATATCTCTCAAATCTCTTCCCTCTCTGTCTCAACTACTACTGCATCATTTGGGGTCTTGTTCATGTCTTGCTTCCAGATAGGTTACCCTTCCTGAGCTTCTCTCCCTGTGGAGCTCATCCTCCACTTTGCTGAAGAAATTACCATTCTAAATTGCAAAGTTGACCCTTTCACTCCCAATTTAAAAGACTCCCACATACAACAACTGTTAAAGAAATTGAAAAAGAAATCAGGCTTCAATGATAAGAACAAAGCCAGTTGGGTTGGAACTAAGGTAAATCAGAGTACAGATGTGAGGACATTGCGTTTTAGAACTTCACCTACTGTGTGAGACCAAAAGAAGAGAGTTTTATTTTGTCAAAAACCTAATTTTTCTGTAGCACACATCTAACTCAACCTGTCTGATTGAGTTTATTTAAACAACCCAAACACATGGAGTCCAAAAGGGGAGTGAACGCTTATAATTCTGTATATCTTAATCAAATACCCGGGCACATCCCAGGGTATGTTGGGTAGATAATTAAAAAGTATTGGCAATGTTCCTTGAGGGATGGGAGGGAAAATATGGAGGTATTGAACTTTGCTACTAGGGAAGCCCCGGATACTGTCTCAGACATTGGGGACTCCCAAGTCAACAGGCCAAGCCCTTGATCTTGAGGCTTACTCTGGAGAAGCTTATTTATGTGGTGGAGAAGCTAAGCCTACCTATAGTTATGCCTAAGAGTTACTTCCATAGAACTTCTTTTGTTGCTCAGATGTGGCCTCTCTCTCTCTCTTAGCCCAACTTTGCAAGTAAAATCATTACTCTCTTCCCTACATGGGACATGATGTCCAGGGGTGAAAGTCTCCCTAGCAACGTGGGATATGAATCCCAGGGATGAGCCTGGTCCTGGCACTGTCAGATCAACAATTACTTCCCGACCAAAAGAGAGAAAAGAATTGTAACATATAAGGTTTCAGTGGCTGCAAGAGTTCAGATAGAGTCCAGAGTCTGTTCTGGAGGCTACTCTTATGCAAGCTTCAGCTAGATATCGCTATTTATCATGATTTGCCAACCCCCAACCAAAACCATTTCTGCCAACCCTAAAGATCATCTAGGGCTCTGTCTGAGATTCTACAAAGATTCCTTGCACTATGGTTATTTTCTAGAAATCTCCAACCTCCAGATGGGTTCCTAGGCCAGATAAGTCCTGAAATCCAGAGGGGCCAGCCTT
>PVIY010049807.1:0-16532 GCA_004026745.1 Myrmecophaga tridactyla
GAATTTTTTGATGTGCCATGTTACATTAATTGTTTTTCTTCTGTTGAATCACTCTTACATATCTGCAATAAATCCCACTTGCTCATGGAGTATAATTATTTTAATGTTCTGCTGGATTTGATTTGTGAGTATTTTTGTTGATGATTTTTGAATCTACATATATTAAATAAATTGATCTTTAATTTTCTCTTCTTGTAGTGTCACTTTATGGCTTTGGTATGGATGATGTTGGCTTCATAGAATAAGATACTTAGTTTGTCCTCCTCTTCAAATTTTTGAAGTGTTTTAGCAGAACTAGCACTAATTCTTTCTTGAATGCTTGGCAGAATTCACATGTGAAGCCAACTGGTCCTGGACATTTTTTTCTGGAGTGTGTTCTAGTTTGCAAGCTGCTGGAATGCAATATATCAGAAATGGAATGACTCTTAAAAATGGAATTTATTGAGTTGCAAGTTTACAGTTCTAAAACAGTGAAAATGTCCAATTAAAAGCAAAGCTATAGAAATGTCCAATCTAAGGTATCCAGTAAAAGATACTTTGTTTCAAGAAGGCCAATGATATTTTGTGTTTCTTTCTCAACTGGAAAGACACATGGTAAACATGGTGATATCTGCTTTCTCTTTCTGCCAGGGACATTTTTCTTCTTTATCTCCAAAAGCTGCATGAAATCTCCTGGCTCTCATGGCTCTTAAAATTTTTCCAAGATGGTTCCCTAATACCTTAAACAGTTGGTCTGCCCTCACAAGATTGGATTAAGAATAAAAGGATGTGGCTTTTCTGTGGTACATAACAGTTTCAAACTAGTAAACTAGCTAAAGGTCCAACAATTCTTTTTTATTTTTTCTCAAAGGACCAACATCTGGTTTAGTTGATTCTTACAATTCTTTTCATGTTTTCAACTCCTTTTATTTCCCTCTACTCTTTGTTCTTTCTTTCCTTCTGTTTGCCTTGGAGTACTTTCTGTTCTTTTTGTAGTTTCTCCAGGTAAGCATTTAATTCCTTAATTTTTGCTCCTTCTTCTTTTCAATATATGCTTTTAGGACATTATATTTCCCTCTCAGCACTGACTTTGCTGCTTCTTTTGAGTTTTGAAATGCTGTGTTTTAATTTTCCCTTTCCTTGAGATATTTACTGATTTCTCATGTAATTTTTTTCCTTGACCCACTTGTTTAATAATATGTTGTTTAGTCTTCATATATTTATGAATGTCCAGGACTTCCACCTGTTAATGATTTTCAACTTCATTCCATTATCATCTGAGAAAGTGTTTTGTATAATTTCAATCTTTTGAAACTTATTGAAACTTATTTTAAGACCTAATGTGTGATCTAGCCTGGAGAATGATTCAGGAGCAACTGAGAAAAATGTATCCTTCTGTTTTGAGGTGTAACGTTCTGTAAATGTTTCTTATTTAGGTCATTTACTGTGTTATTCAAAATCACTGTTTCCTTATTTTCAGTCTAGATATTCTATCCATTCTTGAGAGCAGTGTATTGAAAATTCCAACTATTTTGTAAAGGGGCTCATTTTTCCCTTCAATGTTATCAGTGCATGCCTCATGTATTTGGCATCACTCTGGTTCAGTGTATAGATATTTATCATTTTTATCACGAATTCTTGATGAATTATTCCTATAATTAATGCACAGTGTCTTTATTTGCCCCTTCTAATTGTTTTTCATTTGAAGACTAATGTATCATGTATTAAAATAGTTAGCTGTGCTCTTTACTGGTTTTTTGATTGGATGAAATATCTTTTTTCATTCTTTCACTTTCTATCTATTTCTGTCCTTGGGTCTAAACTGATTCCCTTGTAGACAGCATATAGTTTGGTCCTGTTTTGCAATCCATTCTTACAGTCTATATCTTTTGACTGAGGACTTTAATCCATTCACATTTAATGTTATTGCCGTAAAGCCAGTACTTTCTGCTAACATCTTGTCTTTGGGATTTTAGAGGTCATAAGTTTTTTCTCTTTTTACCTTTACTGATAGATTTCATTCTACACTCTTCTCCTGACATGTCTCTCCTGTGATTTCCTAACTGCTTGTAATGCTACATTCAGTATTTCTCATAGCTCTGGTTCTTTAGCCACAACCTCTTCAAGTAACTATTTGTTTGAAAATATTTTAATTCTTCATCAATTTTGAATGACAGTTTTGTTGGGAATGGAATTCTAGTTGGCAGTTTTTCTCTTTCATAACCTTAAATAGATCATATCATTGGCATCTTATCTGCATGGCTTCTACTGACATATCTGCACATAATCTCATCATGCTTACCCTGTACATGATGGATCAATTTTCTCTTTCTACTTTCAGATTCTCTGTTTATCCTTTACATTTGACAATCTAATTAGTAAGTGTCTTTGTGGAGATTTATGCAGATATTTTTTTTAGGATATGCTGCCTTCTTGGATCTGTAATTTTATGTTTTTCATAATAGATTGAAGTTTTCAGTAAGTATTTCATTCATTAGTCTTTCTGTCCCTTTTATTTCTTTTCTCCTTCTGAGACACCCCTAACACATATATTCCTGTGCTTCATGGTGTCATTTAATTGACAATGAAATTAAATGCAATGATTAGTGATTAAAGAGAAAATAAATATTTATTATATCACACACCAATTAACAGGTAATCAGGCTTCATAAACTTAATTTCATTAAATTAATTTTATTAATTTAATGTAATTAAATTTTTTTGATTACTTATTTTTTAGAAGTGTAATCAAAAGACAAATTGAAGTCATGGCCTTGAACCACATCCATAGCAGTACACAAAAACAAAAAGGTATAGAGGTCATACCAAAAGCAAGGTAATTTTTAAAGCTGGATCCATGTCTCATTCCCAGCTCCAGGGGAGTCAAAATTCTATTCTGACTTCCTGATCTAATTTTACTGGATGACCCACTCAGTCCATCTGACTTCCAGACTTAGAACTGGAAACATTTTCTCTATATGTCTATTATTAAGGCACCAAGGTTCTTGTTTGTGGACAGAGAAAAATTTGGTTGCAAAGCTGGTAGACTAAAACAGTGTAGCAGCCACAAGAGGCTTGATTACAATGCTCATGCAACATAGTAATGTTTCAGAACTTTGAGCATTTAGATGCCCTCTCCTCTTAGGGACTTTCTGGGGTTGCCAAATTAACACGAGTGAAATTGTTGAGTTCACTGCCTAATTTATTGAAATGGTCAAACCCTTCCTGAGATGGGCAGTATTTCATAAGAGAAAGAACTTATTGTCAGGCAGGTAACAGGAGATCAGATGACCTATAAGTCTAAAAATACATCTCCCTGAACCTCAATACTTCAGATAACTGTATAGCACTAAATCATGGGTTAGTTTTATGATAGTGAGCAAAATGAATCAAGCTGTCAAGTTTAGTGGTGACACCAGAGCCTCCCTGGGGTTCCCTGAACTGCAGTGGCCATGACCACACTGTCGGCCAGGCAGCTGGGCAGTGGGCGGGGCTTCCTGTTCAGTTCCAACTCTCCCAAAACCTCCACCTGGCTGACCACTACAGACCTTTGTGACGGAGGGGATGTGGCCCCTGTGGGTTTTTCTTTTGTTTTTCCTGTTTCATTTCCTTGTTTTAAATAACAAAAATCACCAAACAAATGCAAACATTACTATTTCGATCGTTCCATTCTATGGATACAATGAGGAATTCACAAGATCATCACATGGTTGCATATTGATCATCAAGATCATGTCTTGGAACATTTGCAACTGTTCAGAAGAAAAAATAAAAAGACAAAAAAAAATTTATGCATTCCGGACCCCTTATCCCTCCCTTTCATGGACCACTAGCATTACCAAATAAAACAGATGTTTTAAAAATTTTATTTATTTTTTCATTGAATAAAATGAAAATATGAAACATTAACATGTGATAATTCCATTCTATGTATATAATCAGTAATTCTCAATATCTTCACTTAGTTGCTTATACATTTCTGAGAACACTTGACTCAATTCAGAAAAAGAAATCAAAAAGAAACAAATAGAGAACAGAAAAAGAAAAAAACGAAAACAGAAAAAAGATGATTATCCATACCATACACCTTGCCCTTCCCTTTCATTGATCACTAGCATTTCAAAGTAAATTTACTGAAGATTTGTTTCCCTTATTATTTATTTTTATTCCATATGTTCAACTTGTCTGTTGACAAGGTAGAAGAAAGGAGCATCCGACACAAGGTGTTCACACTCACAGAGTCATATTGTGAAAATTATATCATTATACAATCATCTTCAAGACATGGCTACTGGAACACAGCCCAACATTTTCAGGCACTTCCCTCCAGCCTCTCCAGTACATCTTGCCAGTCCTATTCTTTTGTGGCCCTCAGGGCATGCCTTCCTTCTGCCAACTCAGCAGGTCATCGCACTGCCTCTCTCTAGCCATGGAGGACCTACCCCAAGGGGTGCATATCTCCCTGGAGACATGGGACAGATCTTATGGGACAGGCCGGTACCCAGCCCCAAGGAAATGAGAAAGCCTGCCTGACCCAAAGAGGAAGAGAGAAATGAACAAAAACAGGATTCAGTGGCCAAAGATTACAAACAGTCCACATGTTATCCTGCTGGTGATTCAGTGTTATTCTTGGGACATCCAATTTTCATATCTGGAGGAGTGGTGTGGCAGGAGGGAATTACCTGAAACTGTTGAGCCCTGTTCCCCAAGCCTTGACTCTTGAAGATGACCATCGAAAGATTCAAATTTGACAATGGGACTGTGGTCTTGGGAAATCCATTTATTTCTGCTGCTCCTTTCCTCCCAGGTATGGATCGATGTGCAAATGCGCTGTGGACAAGAATCAATAAATAATAGAGAGCAGGAAGTGTAAAGCAAATTCTGTATTTGCATATATACCATTGGTGAAGGAGAAGAATGGAGAAAGGACAATGCTTGTGTGTGATTTTTTCTTCTTAAGAATTCTTCTCATATTCTACCGAGTGATCACAGTCCTTAATCCACACCAGTGTGATGATACTGCGAGCTAGTTGATTCCCACCTGAATGGAATGCACTGCTATCAATGTTTATGCAGAGAAACAAATTTCCAAAAGCCTAGAGAGAGTGCAGGTGATATATACAGATTTATTCCAAAGCCCCGCGTTCCCTGGACTGGCACCCTGAGCACAGGTGTGGCCAGTTTGTGATCTTTCAATTTCTCCCCAAAGGAGGACTGGTAATGAGTTGTCTGTCACCATCAATTAAATCAAGAAACCTGAAAAAAGATGCAAATGGCAGGCGATCTCCCATTCAAGCCCGAACTGCACCTGACCCTGCTCAGCTTCGCTACTCTACCGTGCACATCCGCACTGAAACAATTTAGGAACTTAGCGCCACGGTCCACCACCAGCAGTCCCAAGAGCCAAGGCTGGGGAGGGCTGCGCTGGCCCTCCCCAACCGGCTGTCAGGCTCTCAACCACAGGGACCTGCTGGCCACCCACCCTCTGTCAACATCTCCCTTGGTCGGGATCCCGCCCGCACCCTGCCACATCGGGCGTGGCCAGGGCGCTGCACCTTGCCACCGTGCATGCTGCCCAACTCTCTGACGTCCCTTCCAGCAACCTGCCCCCTCCTGCCAGGCTGACCCCCATGGCTCTCGCCACCCCGCACAACTCACGGACACACCGCTGCTGGGGTGCAGCTTCTCCCCAACACCTCTCCCAAGCAGCCAGCACCCCCTGCTGCTTGGACCCCTGGGCTGGCCGGAGCACCATCCAGAGCCAGGCTCCAGCCTGGGACCTGGGAAGAGGCTCAGCAGGAAACCGATTGGTGAAGAGGGGACGGCCCACCCACCAGGACACCAGGCAGCACTTCACAAATACCCCTGACTTTGGCCGGTCGCCACTGGTCCTCTCAGGAGTTGGAGAGACCTCGCATCTCTGCTGCCCTCAGGTCTGGCAGGAAGGCCCAGACATTGCCCCAGGTGTCGCCCTAGCCAGTTGCGCTCTGGGTGCTGGGTGTCAGTCGGGACATCCAGCGGCATCATTCCCTGGCAGCAAGGATCAATGCCTTCATGCTGGGCATGCCGATTGGCCTCCGTCTTCCAGAAACCTGGGAGCATTGGAGCGGTGGGACACCAGACCCTCCCCGGGGTACCCTGATCCGCACTTGGCACCACCGCCACTTCGGCAGAGGGCTGGGCAGTGGGTGGGGCCTCCTGCTCAGCTCCACCTTCCTGTGCTCCTCCCCCCACTGACTGCAACAGATATTTGTGATGCAGGGACTGTGGTCCCTGAGGTTTTTTTTATTTTATTTTCTTGTATTATTTTCTTTCTTCAAATACCAGAAGACACCAAAGAAAAGGAAACATTCCTATTTTGATCATTCTGTTCTGCGTATATAGCTAGTAATGCAGAATTTCATCACATACTTGCATATTCATCATCATGATCATTTCTTGAAACCTTTTCCTCTATTCAGAAGGAGAAATAAAAAGGAAACAGAAAAAACTGTGCACATACCATAGACATTTCCCCTCACTTTCTTTGATAACTAATGTTTCCAACTAGATTCATTTTAACATTTGTTCCCTCTATTACTCATTTTTTTCCATACATTCTACCTGTCTGTTGACAATGTAGATAAAAAGAGCATCAGACACAAGGATTGACCTCTGCCTATCAGAAGCCCGGGTCAGTTGGTGCGCCTGGGCACCAGAGCCTCCCTGGGGTTCCCTGACCTCCAGTTGCCTTGACTGCCCTGTGGGCTGGGCAGCTGGGAAGTGGGTGGGGCCTCCTGCTCAGCTCCACCTCCCCCGGACCCTCCCCCCAGGTGACTGCTCCAGACCTTTGTTACGGAGGGGCTGAGGCCCCTGTGAGTTTTTCTTTTGTTTTTCCTGTTTCATTTCCTTGTTTTAAATACCAAAAATCACCAAGCAGATGCAAACATTCTTTTTTCGATCATTCCGTTCTGTGGATACAATGAGGAATTCACAAGATCATCACGTGGTTGCATATTGATCATCATGATCATGTCTTCGAACATTTGCATCTGTTCAGAAGAAGAAATACAAAGACAAAAAAAAATTTATGCATTGCGGACCCCTTATCCCTCCCTTTCATGGACCACTAGCATTACCAAATAAAATTAATTTTTTTAAAAATTTATTTGTTTTTCATTGAAAAAAATGAAACAACATACTAAGACATTAACATGTGATCATTCCGTTCTACATATATAATCAGTAATTCACAATATCTTCACTTAGTTGCATATTCATCATCTCTGAGAACATTTGCCTCAATTCAAAAATAGAAATCCAAAAACAACCAATAGACATATTATGCGACATTCATGTCCCTGATCCTTAGTCTGAACTTGTACTAACCCTTTCCTTCTACTCTGTAGACACTACAAAATTCCCAGAATCAAAGCTGTCTAGTTGGTGCTTAGGCAATTCCTCAGGATGGGGGAAAAGATAGGAAAGGAATTACAAGATGTTCTACTTTCTCCATCTCTCTTTCCTAAGCAACACTGTACAAGGGATCTGTCTGAAGAACAAGCCTGCCTGCCATTTGATGCAGAAGAAGAACGGATCCAAGTAAGTATTCCTCTCCCATCACATTCAGCAGTGGATAAGACACATCATAGGACCAGTATCTAAAGAGGTACAATAATATATTGCTTTGAACTCAGGCTTAGAAATCAGATCTGTCTGGATTTAAAACCAAGCTTGACTTATAATTAACCCTTAAATCTTGTCCAAATGGTGACAAAAGTTAGCATTAATTTCCTTATATACAATGTGAAAGTATTAATATCTGGAGATGATATCACATGCTATACGAAACTTAGCAGAGTTACTGTCACATAGCTAGTGCTTGTTATTTGTTAATTCACATAATATTTATAATTTTGTTAACTCCTCTAGCCTCTTCAGGGAATCTCAGCATCTCTGTCAGTTATGTTAGTGTAGAGGTTGCATACTCACAGAAGACTTTTGAATTGTTATGAATCTTGAATCAATAATGAATATAACAAAACTTGGTCTTTCTTATTTCCTAAAGTTAACATTCTTTCAGAATTTTATTCAAATTTGTAGAATAATGAAGCAAGCTACACATATGAATTGATATGACTATTGCCATAAGCATGGTCAGTCACCCCATAAGCTCTCTTGTCTTGTACAGCAGATGATGACAGCCAACAATGAGCATTTACTCCACATGAGGCAGCATCCTAGGCACAGTACATGCATTATCTCATAGAACCCCCATGGCAGTCCTAGGAGATTGGTTCCTTATCATCCTCTTTGTACAGATATGAAGCTCAGACTTAAGGAAACTGGGAAACTTGTCGAAATTCAATAGTAAGGAGAAGACACAGCCATGAGAGACTCTATTTGTGCTCTAAAAGTCTTACTCTCAGGATTTTTAATATTGGGCATCAGTTTGTTTAGCCTGAGTGTGTCTATCTTCAGGGCTTCAGCAGTACGATAGCAGTTTCCACTGACCGAGATCTCTTCACAGTTTATCTTGCTTAATCCTTCTCATAGCTCTGTGAGACAGGTATTATTAGTGCTGTTTTATAGGCTTTGATTAGTTCATGCACCCACACTGCCATGACTCAAGATTCTGTGTCTAAGTCCCAGACTTTAAGATCAAGTCAAAACCATAAAGAGTGCACTAACCCAGCCTAACTGTATCTCCCCTCCCACACCCCATTGTCACAGATGCTACAGCCACAAGAGAGAACAGGATGAACTGGTTTGGCTGCCATCATTGTGAAGTGCTAATTCTAGTCATCTGGGAACTGAGAATTAAGAACACCCCTCATTAGATGAGCTTAAGTAATGTCAATTTGAATATATGCCTGAATTCACACTTGACATGTACATGAGGACAGACTCTAGGGATAACTGAGCTTGGAACAGCATATAAATATACACAGCAACAAATGAGAGATGCTGTTGATCTGTGTTTCCAACACATGTGGATCCAAGATTCTGATAACCAAAGGTGCCAGCTCTAGGCTGTGCACAGGATTTCTTAGAGCACTCTTAAAAGAGATCAAATTAGGAACATGTCACTCCATGATAACTGCATTTGCTGCCAGTTCATGATGCTGGCAAGCCATCATTTTTCTGCTTCAACTTAGTTTTCTATTTTCAGCATTATATATCTTGCTCAACTAATCTCAAGTGGCTCTATAACAACTCATATAAACACTAAAGAACAAAAGACCAAATACATAAGAAAGAAGCATATGGAGAGATGTCTTCTAAAATGTTAAGATTTTCCCCATCAGTTTCCACTGAAGCCTAAAGCTTTGGAGATTATCTAATTAAAAAAATAAATACATGAGTAGGGATGCTTGTGGTCCACATTCACAGGATGGTTTCACCTTATAGAGGAAAACAAATTCTGTCCATGAACTCAGCTTTACCTAGCAAATTTCTCTAACAATCATTTGAGTCAGTAATTTAGGGAAAGAAATATTATACTTAAGATAAAAATGGATGAATTTGTAAAGCCACAGTTAGTGATGGGGTCAGTGATTGCAAACTCATGCAGACTGTTCTCCAAAGATAAGATGACTTGTCATAGACTGTTCTTGTTACTTGTCTAAACATATACAGAGACTTAAGAATGGTCAATGACTTCTTTATTGGTATTTTTCTCCCCCGGTGGCAGTAGGTAGGGCCTTTGGTTTACAGGTAAGTTGGATTTGAATATGCTTCTATTACTACAGCTCTTTATGAATAATGACCAGCATACATAATATGCTAGAAAAAGAATATTGAAATATTATGGGGCCAGTCCATATATAATAAGTAAAGTTTTTATTCAGTTATTTTCTGATAATAAGGCAATATATTTTCTTTGTGAAAAACTGGAATCATAAAATTGATTTTAAAAGACAGCATAAAATTGTTTATAATCCTTTGTTCAAGTAGGTACTATTAGTTTTAGTATCTTCTCTAGAGATATGTCTATTTTATATGTCATTTTAGACCATTGAGATTAAAAGGGCCATTTTATATTTGCATTTTTTTACTCACACTATTATACTGAAACCACCTTTCACATCAATGAATTTTCTTACAAATAACTTTATTGTCCAGCTGATATCTCAAAACTACACATTGTAATTCATTTTACTGTTTGCCTTTTTGTGGACATTATGGTTTTCTTTACATCTTTAACATTATGAAAAAAATTGAGAAATACAAACTTATTTGCTTAAGTTTTGCAATATTCCTTATTACTGAGAATAAGGAGTACTGGGCCAAGGAAGATAACCAATTTTGAAGTTCATTTTATGTATACTCATGTTTATTTCCAGAATAGTTAATCCCAACACATGCTCACCATTAATGCATAATAGAGCTTTTGGGAATCTTTGGTAATTTACAATTTAAAAATATATCATATTTTTAATTGCATTTCTTTGAAAGCTTAATATATAGAGGGTATTTTATATGTTTATTTTTTCCTGAGAATTACCTTTTCATTATTTTTGCCTTTTCTTTCTAATAGTGGGCACAGACATTTTCTTTAATTGCAAATGCTATTTCTGTAGTAACAGTTGTATGTCAAGTGTTGCAGATATGTTTTGAGTTTGTTCCCTGTCTTTCTGTAGTTGACTCCATCAGTTTTGTCTCTTGTATATCACTGCATATTTGCATTACATGCCTCTCCCTCCCTTCCAGAGATCAGTTACATATTTATTTCTATGTTTTCTGTTTTTAGCAGGTTGATGCTTTAAGTTTTTAATACATGCATATTTTCCCTTTGTGTGGTGACACAGAACCCAGATATCCAGAAACTCTTCTTTTTCATGTTCACAATCATCTACTCTCTCACCGTGGCAGGTAACCTACTCATCACAGTAACAGTCGCCACCAGCACAGCCCTAGGCTCCCCTATGTATTTTTTTCTGTCTTTCTTGTCTTTTCAAGATGGCTCCTTCTTTTCTACTAGAGCCCCCAAAATGCTATTTGACTTATTTGCAGAGAAGAAAATCATTTCTTTTATGGTGTGCATGATTCAGGTTTTTACAATGCACTTCCTTGGGGTAGTTGAGGTCATCTTGCTCACGGTGATAGTCTATGACTGCTATATGGTCATCTGCAGGCCTCTGCACTACACAATCACAATGAGCCAGCAGATATATGGTCTCCTGGTGGCCATATCCTGGGTTGGGGTATTTCTTCATGGTCTGATTCAAATCCATTTTAGGCTACAGTTGCCCTTCTGTGGTCCCAATGTCATTGACCACTTCTTCTGTGATCTCTACCCTCTACTGAAAGTCTCCTGCCCTGATACACACATCTTTGGACCCTTTGTTGCTGCCAATAGTGGGTTTCTGTGCATGCTCAGCTTTTCCATTCTTATCACCTCCTATGTCCTCATCCTTTGCTCCCTGAGGTCTCACAGCTCTGAAGAACAAAGAAGGCACTCTCCACATGTGCCTCACATGTTGCTGTGGTTGTCTTATTCTTTGTGCTCTGCATGTTTGTATACCTTCACCCCATGACCATGTTCCTTATTGATAAAGCAGTAGCTGTATTTTATACTATGATAACACCCTTGTTAAACCTTTTAATCAACACACTCAGAAATACAGAGGTGAAAAAGACAATGATGAGTTTCTGAAGCAAAAGGATTATTATGGGTAACAAATCATGAAAATAAAGAAGATAAATGGTTCATATTTTTAGCTTAAAATGTGGTAATTCAGAAGATAGTGGTCTTATAGTCAAAACATGCACGATTATACTTACTTATCCCCTTGTTGTGTGGAATCTTGTGTGATTCCCCTTTTGTAAAATATCAACTTTAATTAAAAGGTGAATAAAGCTCCTTCCAATGAGAAACTTCTGTACATGTGCAAATTATTAATCAATGAGACATTGTTAACTGATATAAAACTTTCACAGTTTAGAAAATCTATTTCATTATATATTCCACAGAAAATATTTCTGCAAATCTTTAAATACAACTCATGCAACAAATAGCCCAAGTACTTAAAATATACAAAAAAAAATTTATGGCTAGGAATTTTGTTGATCATGAATTAACTTAATCACAGTATAGCTGTATTATTGTGAAAGGAAGGCATCAACCAGAAATGTATTTGGATGAATGAGAGAAAGTTAAGGCAGGTGTCACCCCCAAATTCCTGCTGCTGTTTTGCACAGCCCATGGAGGACCTTTGCCTTGTAACTTGGGTTCTGCCCAGAATTAATCACTTTTCCTGCACTAAGCTAAGGATGGATATTGTATTATCCAAGGGACAGCCATACAGCAAAGTTGTACATAATATTCTCAGACAGAACATATATGTGGAACAGTTTCTCTATCAAAAACATCCACACAATACTCCATCTCCAAAATATCTTTTAGTGGATGGGTTTGAGCTTTCAATAATCAGAACAAAAATAACTAGTACAAAAAGAGAGCTTATGATGTCTGAGTAATCAAGGTAGAAAGCTGCACATTCAAAGTGAGTAGAAAATTGTAGACCAATTACATTCCACTTGAGATGTAGTCACTTACAGTACAATTCTAAGAGAACGAATATAAACAAAAGAGAAAAAGATTAGGATCAGGACAAATACTCTGCTAATCAATGCAATGTCCCTTTTATCTTTGAAAGAACTATATTAACCCAAATTACTCCAAAACCATAAGTTATCCTCATTCCCTGAAAATTAATATGCAAGAGTTAGCAAAGAATTCATTCCAATTGAGAGGTCACATTTTCTCTATGAATCCAATCCATTTGCTCATCACCAAATACCCAAGTTGTGCAAACATATATTCTGCCTCCTTGTGTTTAAGAAAGAGCATAGTATTAGCTTGCAGAAGTGTAGTGTTTCACACTTAGGCTGAAATATTAAAAATGAGTGTGCTACTATCCAGCTTTCTTTTACTTTATTGCATCAAGCCTGAGAAAATACATTAAGATGTCAATGCTAAGAGGAAGCAACCTGTATAATTGAGCAACTACACAGATTTATTACACAGATCCTATATGTACACCCAACCCACCATGGATTTTGCCTCAACAAAAATAAATTTGTACATGTTAAGTTACAGAGACTTCAGGATCCATTTGTTACAACAGAAAATGCAGCTTATCATGAGTAATGTATTGATTATCTTCATAAAGATTTGTCTATTAAAAAGAAAATAAAATAACATAATTTTGTTATTATCTAGATTCTCAAGTAGTGAGGAATGAAAAAATAACAATACTAACAAATGAAATAAAAATAAAACTTTTTCTGCTTCTGTGTAACACTCTACACTTACTGAGTTACTGAAATCATACATTTTACCACTATCTTTTTCCCTTTGCCTAATTGTTTGGCAATGCTAAAGAAAATTACACAATCATACCCTTGAGTGCACCTACAACAATTATAACCTCAAATGTGACTTATTTCCCAATGTTCCTTGAGCAAATTTTCTATCTATTCTAGCCAATCACTCTTCTACACATTCTTCTTAGCACATGTTCTGACTTGCACGAATTTTTTAATAATCCTTGTCCCAGAAATTTTCCTTTCAACTCAGAAGAAAAACTTACCTTGTACTTGTCAGAAAAATAGGAAAATCTCAACATCAGGCATAATCATCACTAATTGTTTCTATAAAACTTTTTGCTTTTCTGCTTTTCTGCACAAGCAATGAAAATATGTGGAGACTCCCATTTATTTATTTATTTATTTATTTGCATGTGCAGGCACCGGGAATCAAACCCAGGTCTTCAGCAAAGCAGATGAGATCTCTGCCTACTAAGCCACTGTGGCCTGCTCCCATTTAATTTTAATATATCTACTTGTGTTCTGCATATAACTGCTTCTTGTCTCCTCAGAAATATTATTTCTATTTCCCAAGGTAAACCATCCCCAAACAGTTTACACATCCTGGATGACCTACTGAAGCTTTTGGCTATGGAAGACAAAAATCATATGGGAGGGAATAACAAAATCAGTTCCATTCTTGTCTATATGGAATCAATGATCAAGCTAGTTGAGAATTCCAGGACATTCACTGTAGGTATCAGTCCTCTCCTGTCTTTGATGACATCCCCTTACTGGGGTAGAACTCATACCAAGCAGACAGATTGATGGAAGCCATGGCCTATATAAATGGATAAGTGTTTCACTGCATCCCCAAGGACTCTCACTTTTGCCAGAAAGAAAGCCCTCAGTGGTGAATCTTTCTTTGGGTAGAGAGGATTCCATCCCTCCACTCATCATCTCCTTAAGTATGGAAAAGACCAGAACTCAAAGTGCCAAGTGAACTGCACAATTCCAGGTGATTCCAGTAGTAGCTGCAACTAACTACACAGCAGAGGCTTAGAGAAAGGAATGGAAGTGGAGCCCTCCTCTATACAGTTTCTTTTTCTCCTTCTCTAGCTTTCTGTTACAAAGAGGTGGGGCTGAGTGGGACTTTCTCAAGGGCTTCCACATATAGGCATGTTACTTACTTCTATGTCTGTAAGATTCTCCTTCTGTAGGATGCAAGGTGAGCCTGCACTATTTTGCCAAATAGATTATGATATACTGACTCCCAGACATTCATCAAAAAAATTGTATCCTCCATTTTATATCACTTATTCAGAGGATGAGAAATGCTGAAATTCCTGTCTCCTAAATCCTCCCATTTAATCATAAATTTGACACAGTCTGTCAGGTTATATAGGAGGAGTTTATTTTACTTTTAACTGTGAAAATATTATATATTAAGTGACATGAGAAAAATTTTATATATTTATGTGTGTAGTTACTATTTTGGGTAGTGTCCATTCCTTTGTGTAGATCCATATTTCCATCTAGTATTACTTTCCCTCTACTTGAAAGACTTCTTTTATTATGTCTTGTAATTCAAGCCTTCTGCTGATAGATCCTTTTAGCTTTTATTTCTCTGAAATCATTTTTAATCAATGTGTTTTTTAAAAATAATCCTCCTGCAAAATTTCTGGCAAAAACAACCTAAATATTTCTCCTTCAGAAAATGGGCAACCAAACTGTCATGAAATCACAAATTGGAGTGCCACTTAGCAGTAAAAAGTAATGAACTACTGATATACACAACAAGGACACATTTCAAATGCATTATGTAAAGGGAAAGGATCCAAGCTTAAAATACCAATACATTAAATTTACATGACATTTTGGAAAAGGCAAGAATATAGGAACCAATCAAGATTGGCAAGGGCATGGAAGTAGGTGGAGGGGTGGACTACAAAGGGGCACAAGCAGTTTTCAGGTGAAGAATCAATCTGTATTAGAATTTTGGTGATTCTAATCAGTGGGGGTTACAAGTTGTATATTTGAAAAGTTCATTGAACTGTACAATTAAAAAGATGATTTTTTCACAGAATAAATATATTTAAATTTTTTTAAATGCATAGATTCACTGTCTTTTAAGACAAAATATCTTTGAAAAAATACCTTTGGAAAATATAATAGAAGGTCAGTTCCTTCTATTCAATAGAATAACAAGAGCAACAAGAATATCCAAAACACTAAATTTATAAGGAAAAATTCCAAATCTATATGTTTTAGTTTGCTAGCTTCAAGAATGCAATATACCAAAATAGAATAGATTTAAAAAGGGGTTTATTAAATCGCAAGTTTACATTTCTAAAGCCATGAAAATGTCCAAATAAGGCACCAAGAGAGGTTTACCTTCACTCAAGAAAGGGTGATGCTGTCTGGAATATCTCTCAGATGGGAAGTCATGTGGCTGGTTTCTGCTGGGGTCTTTGGTTTTGAGCACCTCTCAGCTTGGAAGGCTCAATATGAGCCCTGATACATTTCTCCAGGCATCTCATAAGTCTTCCCTGGGGATGCCTTCCTTCTGTATCTCCAAAGATCCCTGGTTGCATGGGCTTTCAAAGCTCTAAAGTTTTTTCCAAAAATGATTCTCACTTAAAGGGCTCCAGTAAGAAACTCCACTTTGAATGGATGAAGGTACGTTTCCATGATAACAAACTAATCAAAAGATCCCACCCACAATTGGATGGATCACATCTCCATGGAAACAATAAAAAGATCCCACCTAGCAATATTGAAAGAGGATTAAAGAAATGGCTGCTCCCACAAGATTACATCAGAATTAAAGCATAGCTTTCCTGGGGTACATAACAGCTTCTAACTGATACATTATATAAAGAAAATGTAAAGTACTTCTAAAAGTATAAAAGAGTACTTCACTAAATGAAATAAGGAATAGGAGTTCTCAATTCTGTAAAAATATTAACTCTTCCTTTGTTTTGTTCTTAGAAATTTTAAATTTAAAGTGAATAATAAATATGCAAGAGTTGGAATATCTGTAGGAAAGGATCATAATGACAGAATATTAGACTTAGTTATTAAACAGTATTATAGCTTAAGTGCAATTATATAATGTTTTAAATGGCACATGAATAAAGAGATCTTGGGGAAACAGAATAGAACACTGAAATTGATCCAAACACATGAGAATTTAGAATACAATGAAGTTGTGATTTAAGAAATGGTGAAAGATAAAGTAATAACCAACCATCTAGATA
>PVIY010049808.1:0-16530 GCA_004026745.1 Myrmecophaga tridactyla
TTTAGCATCACTAATTGCAGAAGACACTCCCCTTTGGCTGATTACAAATGGAATCAGCTGTGGATGCAGCTGACGTGATCATGACCTAATCCTATGAAATGTCCTCATTGCAACAGACAGACCAGCGCTTGCCCAATCAGATAAACAGGTACCACAACTTGGCCAAGTTGACACGTGTCCCTAACCATGACAACTATTATGCAGCTGTAAGACAGAATAAAGTCATGAAACATGTAACAATGTGCATGGACCTTTAGGACATTATGCTGAGTGAGATTAGCCAGAAACAAAAAGACAAATACTGAAATGGTCTCACTGATGTGAACTAACATTAATGAATGAACTTGGAGAATTTCAGTTAAGAACAGAGACCATTAGGAGATAGAAATAGGGTAGATTTTGGGTAACTGGAGCTGAAGGGATACAGATTGTGCCACAAGACTGATTGTAAAAATTCAGAAATGGATAGCAGAATACTATCTGATTATAGTAAAAAAAATGTAAGTACACTTAATGAAGCTGAATGTGAGAAAGATAGAAGAAGGAGGGCTGGGGGCACATATGAGACCAGAAGGAAAGACAGACACTAAAGACTGAGATGGTATAATCTAGGAATGCCTACAGTGTACAATGATAGTGACTAAATGTACAAATTAAGAACTATTGTTACATGAGGAAGAAGAAAGGAATGTCAGTTTTGTAGGGTGTTGAAAATAGATGGCCATTCATATTTTAAAACTTCAACTTCTATGTGAAACTAAAGCAAAAAATGTTTATTTGATACAAAATTTATAGTTTAACTAGTACATTTCCAAATATAACCTATAAGGACAAGTTAATTGAACACCATTAAGTACACGGAACCTTGAATAGGGCATGAGATGTTGTAGATTTGTCCAGTGTGATGCCCTGATGAATCCCAGAAGGATTTGAACAGTGAATAAAGTAGTATTTGCAAAGTCCCTAATGGGGGAATGGTGAGAAAGGGGGGGTGATCTAGTTTGCTAGCTGCTGGAATGCAATGTACCAGAAATGGAATGGCTTTTAAAAGGGGGAATTTAATGAGTTGCTAGTTTACAGTTCTAAGGCCGAGAAAATGTCCCAATTAAAACAAGTCTATATAAATGTCCAATAAAAGGCATCCAGGGAAAGATACCTTGGTTCAAGAAGGCTGATGAAGTTCAGGGTTTCTGTATCAATTCAGAAGGCACATGGCAAACACAGTCAGGGCTTCTCTCTTGGCTGGAAGGGCACATGGTGAATACGGCATCACCTGCTAGCTTTCTTTCCTGGCTTCCGGTTTCATGAAGCTCCCCAGGAGGCATTTTCCTTCTTCATCTCCAAAGGTTGCTGACTCATGGACTCTCTGCTTCGTGGTGCTGCAGCATTCTGTGCTCTCTCTGAATCTCTTTCTCCAAAATGTTTCCTCTTTTATAGGACTCCATTAAACCAATCAAGGCCTACTCAAATGGGTGGAGACAAGTCACCCCTTAATCCAGTTTAACAACCATTCTTGACTAAATCACATCATCCAGGGAGATGATCTGATTACAGTTTCAAATGTACAATATTGAATAGAGATTATTCTACCTTTACAAAATGATATTTTGATTAAATCATGGCTTTTCTAGGGCGCATACTTCCTTTCAAAACAGCACAGGGGGGAAATTCAACTTTCCCATTTGGAGAATTACTGATATTCTCACAAGCAGTGGGGACAACCAAAGCAATAGGTCAAGCCCTCAAACTTGGAGTTTCATCATATGAAACTTATCCCTGCAAAGGATAGCTAAGCCTACTTAAAATTAGGCCTAAGAGTCACCCCCAGACAACCTCTTTTGTTGCTCAGAAGTGGCCTAGCTCTCTCTCAGCCAAAACGTCAAGCAAACTCACTGCCCTTCCCATCTCTATGTGGGACATGACTCCCAGGGGTGTAAAAGCTCCCTGGCAACATGAGACAGAAATCCTAGAATGAGCTGAATTCAGCATCAAGGGATTGAGCAAAGCCTCTCAACTGAAAGGGGGAAGAGAGAAATGAGCAAAATACAGTGTCGATGGCTGAGAGATTTCAAACAGAGTTGAGAGGTTATCCTGGAGGTTATTCTACGCATTTTATAGATATTCCCTTTTTAGTTTAAGGTCTATTGGAGAGGCTAGAGGAAGTGCCTGAAACTGTAGAGCTGTGTTTCAACAGCCATGTTTCTTGAAGATGATTATACAATGATACAGCTTTCGCAATATGACTCTGTGATTTTGAAAACCTTGTGTCTGTTCCTTTTATCTACAGTATGGACAGATAAGATATGGATTAAAAATAAATAAATTATAGGAGGAACATATATTAAAATAAACTGAATAGATTGAAACTAGTGATCAATGAAAGGGAGTGGTAAGGGGTATAGAAAAAAAATAGGGGGAACAAAGGTTAAAATATTTTGGGTAGATGGAAATACTAGTGGCCAATGAGAGGGAGGGGTAAGGAGTAGTATGTATGAGTTTTTTCTTTTTTTTCCTTTTATTTCTTTTACTGGAGTGATGAAAATGTTCTAAGAAATGATTATGGTGATGAATATACAACTATATGATGATATTTATTGTGAATCACTGATTACATACCAAGAATGGAATTTTCACATGTTAAGAATGTTTGTTTGTATGTTACATTTTGTCAATAAAAATATTTTAAAAAATCAAATTTAGATGTATCAAATACTTAAATAAAATGAAGCTATAAAAGTACAAGAAGAAAAATATGTGAAAAAAAAGATACAACTTAAGAGTTTGTGAAATATGGTGGGTTGAAAGTGGTAGCGAGTCAACCTTAAAAATTCCCCTGACCACAAGATTTTCCCAGAAAAAGAATGTTATAAATAGGTTTTAACATAATCTTTTTGTTTGTCTGTTTAACATGTTTATTACAACAGACACACTTCACATCTGACTAGCTTTGTTTCCTCTTTGCCCTCCCACAACTATGTTCTTTTACCTTATATTGAAGCAATCAATGTGCTCCAATGCCCAACAGTACTTATAAGTCCATTCTTATAGGGTGCAAATGGATTTCAATAATTTATATAAATAAGTGGGTTATGCTCAATCACTGCCATTTTAAGCTACTGTACTGAGGAACAAAAGGTTTCAAAGTGCCATAACAACAGTGTCTTAGGAAAGGAGAAAAACAAGAGCCTCAAAAAATGGATAAAGTCAGATTGAGGATTTCAGAGGGAAATGGAACATAAAGGAAATGAAAAACATTTCTCTGCAAAGTAAGTGGAGAAGCACTGCTCTTGATCAGGTGCAAGTATGGAAGCAGTTGTTTCAAGATATTTTGTACACTGCCTATATGGATCAAATTGTATCCTTAAGACACAGATTGCCTGGTGCTTGCACTGAATTTTTGAAAATGCAAGATTTCCAATGGACAAATTAATTCCTCCCCTCTATTTCTTTTTAAAAATCTAATTTTGCAGACAGGTTTTACATTAAAGGCTAGGTGATTAGCCATCTCAGCATCGATTAGTTTTGGATGTCTAAGCTCTGTCACTCATGGTTTCCCAAGGCTTCACTCTACAAGAGATATTTACAATGTGAAGAATACATCTACAAGAAATCTACACTTTAAGGGTTTTACAAATCAATCTTGGAGATTGGCCCTGAACTGACTCTTACAGACCCCATCCCCTTGTCATTTCCTTTGCCCAGTTTAACAGTCTAAAGTCTACTTAAATGGAGCTCAAAAATGTTAAGATTGGGCAATAGATTTATAGTTCCTGAACTCAAAATCATGTTCAATTATTCACATCTTCACAGAATGAGGAATTCTGATTCTTTAGTTTTTCAAGTTCATTAACCCGCTATCTCAAAAATAGTATCTTCTTCTCTTGCAAAGTTGCTTGAATTTCACATACTCAAATTAATTATCTTAATTTTTTAAATTCAGTACATATTTCTGACATGTAAAAGCTTCCCATGTGTATTAGTTAGGGTTCCCTAGAGCAACAGAATCAACAGGAAATATCCTTAAATTTAAAATTTATAAAAGTGTCTCATGTAACTGTGGGAACGTAGAGTTCAAAATCTGCAGGGCAGGCTGTGAAGCTGATGATTCCGATGGAGGGTCTGGATGAACTCCACAGGAAAGGCTCACAGGCTGAAGCAGGAAGAGAACCTGTCTCTTCTGAATCCTCCTTAAAAGGCTTCCAGTGATTAGATTAATTATCACTCATTAAAAAAGACACTCCCCTTGGCTGATTACAAATGGAATCAGCTGTGGATGTAGCTGATGTGATCATGATTTAATTCTATGAAATGTCCTCATAACAAAAGACAGGCCAGCACTTGCCCAACCAGACAAATAGGTACCACCAACTGGCCAAGCTGACACATGAACCTGACCATGACACCATGTTATGAGCTGCTTCACGCAATCATAATGCCTGTTTCTCTGCATGATCTGTGAGCCATCCGTGAACATGTTCTATGAGATTGTCACTAAAGTGTGCTGCTAGTGTAAGTGTTAATGAACATGTAGGTCAGGCAGATAACTATGTGGCATAGCTGTTGTATTTCATGATTTGGACCTGGTGATGAACTTCTCTGGATACTTGAGTGCTGAAGACTTTGAGGAGATACAGGTTCATGATCTTGCTGCTTGTTAGCAGTTACAGACTGCTGAGTGGCCCACTGTGAAACTGGTCCTTACTTAACTACTGGCATACTAACCTTTGGCTGTGACAAAATGTGAGGAGTACTTATCAAAGGTCTGATAGGGACTGTACTGGTTTGAAGTGTGCTTATTCTTGGAGACACATAAGATGTTGGAGATGATGCATCAGATATTAGAGACACTGGAGACTGGTTAGGTGGTTGGGCTTGTGTAGAAAGTTGGGCAGCTTGCAAAATCAGAGAAGTTATGTTGAAAGAAGAGGGTCCAGCATTCAGAAACTTATGAATTATAGACTGCAGTGAGGCTTATGTCCCAGCTGCTATAAGAAATTTCTTTAATTTGGATACATCCACTTTAGAATTATTACCCTGCAGTGCAGCTTGCAAAGCAGTGGGCAACCGTCTAAGAAGATTTGGGTCCTGAAGTAAGTGACATATTGGGGACTGTGGGACAGGCAAAACAGGGACTGCAGGAGCAGATATTAGAGGTGCAGATGTGGGATTTAATCTAGACACAGAAGATATGGACGGCGTTGTGCAAGATTGTGATACCACTTTGTCTCCTGGTGTAGATTCTTTTCTTTCTGTTTTCTGTGCAGGGACAGAATGTGAGTAGTAGGCAATTTTGATAAAGGAGATGCTCAACCAGCATCAAATGACTTCTTTGGCTCGTGACCAGACTGTAGCGTAAACGGACTAGAAGGAACAGTGCTTGGGGTAGCATTTGGATAAACCACTGGCTTGATGGGGTGCTGAACCAGCGTAGAACTACTCTGAGTCTCTGCTCTTGGCAGTCTTTAGTCTCTGTCATTGTGTCTTGCTAGAGAAAAAATATTCTTTGGGAGCAAAGCACTGGCATCATTGGATCTTCTGTTCCACCAGCAAACCCACTGGTGGCTGTTGCTGGCATCACCTCTCTTCAGTAATCCTCTTCTCCTTCTGCTCCGCCTCCCTACTCCTGCCCTGCCATGACCCTCTGCTCCACCTCCTCCCGCCTCCTGTCCCTCCCCTCCTCTCTTTCTCCCGCTGCTGCACCACCAACTACATCTGCGATATAATCTTTTAAATATAAACACAGAGAACTATATGGATATATTCCCAAAATAAAACATAATTTAAGGAAAAAAAATTTAGAGAAAAGCAATATTACTATAGCAGTTAAGTATTAATTGTGGAATTAAGGGAGTGTTCTAGTTTGCTAGCTGCCAGAAGGCAATCTACCAGAAAAAATATATTCTGGATGCCAGCTATACTGGTTTGAAAGGATGTATGTCCCCTAGAAAAGCCATGTTTTAATCTAAATCCCATATCACAAAGGCAGAATAATCCCTATTCAATACTGTATGTTTGAAACTGGAGTAATACTGTACGTTTGAATATTGTAATGTCATCTCCCTGGAGATGCGATTTAATCAGGAGTGATTGTTAAACTGGATTAGGTGCTGAGATGTCTCCACCCATTTGGGTGGTCTTGATAAGTTTCTGGAGTTCTATAAAAGAGGAAACATTTTGGAGAATGAACGATTCAGAGACAGCAGAGCAGAATGACATAGCCATGAGAAGCAGAGTCTACCAGCCAGCGACCTTTGGAGATGAAGACGGAAAATGCCTCCCGGGGAGCTTCATGAAACAGGAAGCCAGGAGCAGAAGTTAGCAGATGATGCCATGTTTGCCATGTGTCCTTCCAGATGAGAGATGAACCCTGACCATGTTCACCATGTGCTTTTCCAGATGAGAGAGAAACTCTGACTGTGTTCACCATGTGCCTTCTCACTTGAGAAAGAAACCCTGAACTTCATCGGCTTTCTTGAACTAAGGAATCTTTCCCTGGATGCCTTAGATTGGACTATAGATTTGTTTTAATTGGGACATTTTCTTGGACTTAGAACTATAAACTACCAACTTATTAAATTTCCCTTTTTAAAAGCCATTCTGTTTCTGGTATATTGCATTCCAGCAGCTAGTAAACTAGAACACCAGCCCATGGTCAAATTTGTGTCTTATAAATATTTTCCCCTAGTCTGTGGGCTTCCTTTTTCAAATGCCTTTGAAAGGGCAGAAGTTTCACATTTTAACGTGGTCCAATTCATTAGTTTTTCCTTTTGAGGTCTGTTCTGTTGTGTTCCATCAAAAAGTCTTTGCTTGTGATAAAAGAACAAAGATTTTCTCCTTCATCTTCTTCAGAAATTTTACAGTTCTAGGCTGTAACATGTAGGTCTATGATGTGAGGTAAAGCTTGAGGTTCATTTTCGTGCATGTGGATATCCAACTGCACCAGCACTATCTGCTGAAAATGTACAAACTCTCCCCTCTGGTCCCTTTGTTGAAAGTCAATCAGTTATATATGTGTACTATTTCTGGATTCTCTTAGTTCCACTGTAAAAATTTTATACTTCATGAGTCATCAACTGTGTTACATTATTTTTAAAACAATACTTTAGAAATTTAAAAATATTCTTAGCTCATGGCTGTACAAGAACAGGGTACATGTTGTGATCTGCCAGACTCTGCTCTTATGTCTTCGTCTATGCCAATACTTGTGATCTTGATCACTACAGTTTTTTGATTTAATCAAGAAATCAGATATAAGTCTCCCAACTTTGTTCCTTTTTAAAATTCCAACATTGTTATGGCTATTCTACATTTCTTGCATTCCCACATAAATTTTAGAATCAGCTTGTGAATTTCTATTTAAAAATATTAGGATCTTGAATAAGATGGCACTGAATCTACAGAAAAATTGAGGGAGAATTATCTTCTTAACAATACCATTAAAAATAACACCACATAGAATGATTAAAATTTAGAATAATCACAATCACACTTGGTTTGTTAAAATTTTAGAACAATTTTGTTCTAAAACCAAGTGTGAGGGAGGAGGTGGAGCAATTGGAACTTCCATAGATTGCTGGTGGGAATATAGTGGTTCAAAGTTAAGTGTAAACACTCTCCAATTCTACTCCTAGTTATTTACCCAAGGGAAATTATAACATATATCTAATATATTTTATCTCTCCCAAGATAACTGAGAGAGAATTATCTTCTGATACATGAGCAGTATATAATTCATTCCATTTAATGTTAATTTCTCACAACAAAGTTTTCTAGTTTTCAGTGTACAAGTCTTGCACTTAGTCAAATTTATCCCATAGTTAATATTTTTTGATAATGCACCTAGTTAAATTTATCCCATAGTTAATAGTTTTAATTTCAATTTCTATTTTCTTGTTAGTAGACAGAAATGTGTTTTTGGTGTCCTTGCGAAACTCATCTATTAATTCTAGTAATTTTTCTTATAGACTTGTTAGGAAATTCTGTTTATATCACCATGCCACCTCCAAATAAAGACTTTTTACTCTTCTTTTCCAACCTGTATGCCTTTCACATCATTTTCCTGCTTTATGCATTGAAAGGAACTCCGATACGATGTTGAACAGAAGTGATAAGGGTTGAAATCTTTGCTTTGTTCCCATTAAGTATCATGTTTGCTGGAAGTTTTTTTCTTTATAGATGTCTTATCAGGATAAGGACATTCCCTTTTATTCTCTGTTTCCTGAGAGGTTTAATATAAATGGGTATTGGATTTTATCAAATGCCTTTTCTGCAGTTACTGAGAGGATCATATCATTTTTCTCTGCTGATATGGTGAATGACACTAACTGATTTTCTAATATTAAACCAACACTACATTCCTGGGATAAGCCCCACCTGGACAGAATCAATTACCCTTTCTATACGTTCCTTGATTAAAGGTTGTTTCAGTTTGGATATACAAGAACTACAATGGCTTTTAAAAAAGGGAATTTAATAAGTTACAAGTTTACAGTTCTAAGCCTATAAAAATGTCCAAGGTTCTGGCTTGTTTAACATCTTATGGCGACATCTGCTGGGCTCCAAGCATCTCCAAACATTCGTGCCTCTGTTCTCCAAGTGTCGACAGCTGTGTCAGCTCTCACTTTGTGGCTCGGCTCTGCTCTCTCCAAAATGTTTCCTCTTTTAAAGGACTCCAGTAAACTAATCAAGACACACCTGGAATGGGTGGAGTCATATCTCCATCTAATCAAAAAGTCACACCCACAATTTGGTGTGTCACATCTCCACAGAGATAATCTAAAGTTTCAGGAATCAGGATGAAAAGAAATGGCTGCCCCTTAACTTTGGATCAGGATTAAAACAGAATACTTTCAAACTGACACAGATGTAAATATTTGATTAAGGAATTTTGCATCTACATTCATGAGATATGTTTATCTGTAGTTTTCTTAGTTTGTGATGTCTTTATTTGGTTTTGGTATCAGGGTAATGTTGGCCTCAAAAATGAAGTGGAAAGTTTCCTTTCTCTTTCAGAAAGCGTTTGTATATGATTAGTATTATTTCTTTCTTAAATGTTTGGTGCAGTTCATCATTGAAGCCATATGGGCCTAAAGTTTTCTCTGTGGTTTTTTAAATTAAGAATTTAATGTCTTTTATAGACATAACAGTATTCAGGTTTTCTACTTATAAAGTCTGGTTTAATAATCTGTATTTCAATATATTTGTACATTCCATCTAAGTTGAATAAATTACTGGCATAAAGTTGTTCATTAAATTTCCTTGTTATTCTTTGATGTCTAAAGGATGTGCAGTAATGATCCCTCTTTTCAGTATATTGGTAATCTGTCTTCCTTTTCTTCATTAGTCAAGCTAAAGTTTTATTGATCTTAAAAGTACAACTTTTGTAAAGATTTTATCTATTATTTGTTCATTTTCTATTTTATTGATTTCTGCACTTATGTTTAGTCTTTTCTTCCTTCTACTTATTTGCTGGAATTAATTTGCTTTTCTCTTTCTAACTTCTTCAGGTAGCAACATAGATAATTGGTTTTAGACAATGCTTATCTTTTAATAAAATGTTAAAGCTATAAATTTCCCTCTTTAGCTGCATTCTGCAAATTTTGCTAAGGTTTGTTTTCATTTTCACTTAGTCACAATACTTCCTAATTTCCCTTGGAATATTTTTTTCTTCAACCTGTGAGTTACTTAAAAGTATGTTGGCTAATTCCCAAATATCTGAGGATTTTCCAGGTAGAAAAACAACAGAAAATATTTTCTGTTAATAACCAGTATTTTAAATTAGTTGAGATTGATTTGATGGCCCTGTAAATATTCTATTTTGGTGCTTGTTCTCTCTGCACTCAGAAAAAAAAATGTATAATGGCCATCACTGGGTGAGATATTTCAAGTCTTCTATGTCCTTATGATTTTCTACTTGGTCTATTAATTAGTGAGAGAGAAGTGTTCAAATCCCCAATTAAAACATTGGATTTGTTTATTTCTCCCTTTACTTCTGCATACATATTTAGGATTATGTTTTTCTGACGAGCTGATCCCTTTATCATTATGAAATCTCTCTTTATCCATAGTAACATTCCTTGTTTTGAATTCAATATAGTCTGACATTATTATTGCTACTCCAGATTTCTTAGGTTCGATAATGGCAAGGTATGAATTTTTTCCATGTTTTGCAATTTAAGAATTTATGTCTTTATATTTAAGTGGGTTTCTTGTAGATACCATATAGTTAGTTCTTTTTTACTCAGTATGACAATCTCTGTCTTTTAATTAGACTATTTAGACTATTATGTAATTATCAATATGGTCTGGTTTAAATTTACTAACTAGCTATTTGTTTTGTCTGTTCTTTGTTCTTTTTTGTCTTTTTTTTTGCCTTCTTCTGGATGAATTGAATATATTTTAATTTCCCATTTTATCTCCACTATTACCTTATTAGTTAAACCTCTATTTTATTTATTTATTTATTATTATTTTTTGCATGGGCAGGTACCAGGAATCGAACCCGGGTCTCCGACATGGCAGGAGAGAACTCTGCCTGCTGAGCCACCATAGCCCACCCTAAACCTCTTTATTTTTTAAGTTACTCTATAGTTTACAATATGCACCTCTAACTTATCCTATTCCAGTCTATCTCCAAATATTACACTACTACCTGCATATTTCTCTTTGCCCCCAACTTTTTTGCATGTGATTTTTGTCATATATTTTACTTCTACATATGCTATATATTCATAATATATTCTATTATTTTTGCTTTAAATAGTGAATTTTTTTTAAACCATGAGTTTATAGTTTTTGCCAAATTTGAAAAACTGCAACCACTATTTCCTTAAATATTTGTTATATCCACCTACTCCCACCACATTCTTTCCTGGAATATCAATTACATTTAAAAATGAGAATAAAGTAAATATTTTTCCAAATAATCACCATTTTTGGTACTTTTTATTTTTGTGATCCAAAGTTCCATCTGGAGATATTTTCCCTCTGCCTTAAGAACTACTTTTAATGTTTCTTGTAGTACAAATCTGTGGGTGACACTCTCAGATTTTATCTTCCCTCGCCCCCAATTAGACTTTATTTTGCCTCCCAATTTTGAAGGATTATTATTTTTTTTACTGCATGTAGCATTCTAGGTTTTCTAGCATTTCTAGCATTCTCCCCACGCTCTCCAATCACACTGAAGATATCATTCCTTCGTCTTCTGTTTTGCACAGTCTTTGTCAAGTCATCCTTGGTCATTCTGGTTTCTTTTTTAACCCCTTCAATATTACTGTCTTTTTTCTCTGACTGCTTTTAATATCTTCTCATTGTCATTCCACTCTCTTATTATCAAAACTTGATATTGTTTTCTATTTCTATATTTAAGGAAATAGTCTTTATCTTTCTTGGGGTTCATTGAGCTTCTTCGGCCCATGCAGTTATAGTTTTTGTCAAATTTGAAAAATTGCAACCACTATTTCCTTAAATATTTGTTATATCCTTCCACTCCCACCACATTCTTTCCTGGAATACCATTTACAGTTAAGGTAGAAAATCTGTTATTATCTCCATTACTTATTAAAAAGTGCTTCAGTTTGGATAGTTCTTACTTCTATGTCTTCAATTTTGCAGATCTTGTTTTTGGGAAAGGTCTACTTTTCTGTTGTCATCAAGGAATTTTTAAAATTTTATTTTAGATACTGTATTTAAAAAAATCTCTTACATTCCATTAATTAAAAAAATAAAATCTTCAATCACAAAACATAGCACAGTAACCTGCAGCAGACTCCAGTGGACCCCTGGAAAGATTTATAAAGCTGTTTCTTTGTATAGCTACTCCCTCTCTGGTACACTATCTTGCAAAATTCCAGCCCCATCAGGTTCTTGAATTGCAATCCGTGTCTTCTAGATTCAATGAGAGCACTGTGTTCTGCTCAGGATATTTCACATTGCACCAAGGTCTGCGGGGAATATCTCCAGAAAGAAAGCCAGGGTGCTCACAGGACTCATCTAGTTTGTCCCCCTTCTCACAGGGGTCATCGTTCTGCACTGCCTGATGTCCAATGTTTGAAAACAATTGTTTTAAACATTCTGTCTAGTTTTCTAGTTGTTTAGAGAGGGGAAGGTAAATCCATTCCCATGTACTTCATCATTGTTGGTATCAAGAGTCCTAAAAAACCATATTTTAAAATGCTCTATCGATTCTATTTATACGGTTGGAAAGAGACTAAGATTTTCAATTTTTAAGGTAAAGGAATAAAGAACTAATTTTTACTAAATATCCACTATATGTCAAGTACTATATAATTTGGTAACTGTTTTATATATATTGTCTCATTTAATCCTTAAAACAACCATATGAATTAGGTATTCTTACTTTACAGATCAAGAACAAAGGCTCAGGGCGGCTGCCGTGGCTCAGCAGGCAGAGCTCCGACCTGCTGTGCTGGAGGTCTGGAGTTCGATCCCTGGTGCCTCCTGCCCATATGCAAATTAAAAAAAAAAAAGAACAAAGGCTCATAAAAACTAAGTAACTGCCTTACAATGTAGATAATAAAAAGCAGAGCTAGTTTATTAAATCCAAGTTTCACTCCAAAGCTTTGATCTTTCAAATGAAAAATGGACAGAAATGAGAAAGTCTGACACCTTTCATATTTCACCAGAGATATAACTTTCAAAAACCCTCAAAATAATGTAAGTATGATGTAATGGTAGCCCATGAAAAACTCTGGGATCTATTGAAGAGTACTTTTAAAATAATTACTTTTTTCTTTCTTTGCTTTGTATATATGTTCTATTATATAATAAAAAAAGTTACAAAAATAATCTAAGTATTTATAGGGTCTATGATATATGCTTTGGAAGAACTTATAACATAAACCCTTAAAACAAAAACCACAGAATGAATCAGCAGCAATATGAGACTGTTTCTCCGGAATTGAAAAAAAAACCTTGACACCAGATTAATAGTCACAGTGGGTTTAAAGTTGAATTTTGTGAATTACATTTTTATAATCTCCAAATTATAGTAATGTGATGAATTAAATCAAATTAATGTTAACTCAAAGAAGAATTTAGCAAGTCCAAAAGGCTTGATTTCAGAGTAAATTCTTCTATACCCCCCAAAATTGGTAAAAAAAAAAAAAAAAGAAGAATGATATAAGATATAGGCAAAGATGTGAATAAATAAATACAATACTACTGGCAGGCATGTATGTTCGTACAATCACTTTGGAGAGCACCTGGGCTATATCTAGATAATGATCCCAATTTTTGACCTCTCCCTATACCCAAAGACTTTGTCATGGGGCTTTCTTCTGCCTTGTAGGATGTTTAACACATCCTTGGGCTCTACTCCCCAGATGTCAGTAGTAGCTCCTCATCTGGGAAAAAAGTGTCTCTTGGCATTGCTAAATGTCCCCTGGGGGGTGGGGGGCAAAATCACCTCAGGTTGAGAACCACTGACTTAGATGAAATAGACAAATTGCCAGAAAGACAGAAATTACCAAAACTGATTCAAGAAGAACAGAAAATTTGAATAGACTCATAACAAATAAATTACATAATTAAAATTCTTCCCTCAAAGCAAAACCAAGAGGTCTTGACCAGTGGCCTCACTGGTGAATTCTACCAAAAATTTAAAGAAGATATAACATCAATCCTTTATAAACTCTTCCAGAAAAATAGAAGGGAGAACACTTCCCAACTTATTCTATGAGACCAATATTATCCTGGTATTAGATTAGAAACGTCATGAAAAAAGAAAACCACTGACCAATATCCCTTATAAAAATAGAAGCAAATATCTTCAACAAAATATTAGCAAACTGTGGTAGTTAGATTCAGTTGTCAGCTTAGCCAGGTGAAGGCACCTAGTTCTATTGCTGTTTACATCTGCAGTCAGCTAAGAGGGGTGCCTGATGTAACGAATGGTGTTTGATTTAATTGTCTGGCACTTAAATGAGAGAACTCAATGTAGCACAGCCCAAGCAGCTCAGCATATCTCATCTCAGAACTCACAGCTCAGCTGGGGTCTTTGGAGATGCAGAAAGGAATCACCCTGGGGAACGGTGTTAGAACCCAGAGGCCTGGAGAGAAGGCTAGCAGAGATCGTCCTGTGCCTTCCCACATAAGAAAGAACCTGAGTTGGAAGTTAGCTGCCTTTCCTCTGAAGAACTAATGAAATGAATCCCCTTTATTAAACGCCTATCATCTCTGGTGTGTTGCATTCCGGCAGCTAGCAAACTAGAACAGATTTGGTACCAGGAGTGAGATGCTGCAGCTGCAGTTTGCAAACACCAAACATGTTGGAATGGCTTTTTAAAAGGGTAAGGGGAAGAAACTGGAGGAGTTGTGAGGAGCTTGACAGAGAAGGCCTAGAATGTTTTGAAGACAATCTTAGTAGAAATGTGGACTCTAAAGATACCTCTGACCAGGATCTAGACAGAAATGAGATGCGTGTCATTACAGACTAGAAGGAAGGTGACCCTTGTTTTAAAATGGCAGGTAATCCAGCAAAGTTGACTAGTGGCTTTGGCTGGAAGGCACATTTTAAAAGTCATGAACTTGGATATTTAGCAGAAGAGATCTCCAAATTAAATGTGGAAAGTGTACCCTGGTTTCTCCTCAGAGTTTATAGTGAAATGTGACAGGAAAGAGATAAGCTGAGAACTGAACTCTTGGGTACAAAGATACCAGAAGTTGATGTTTTGGTGAATTCTGGGCTTCCTGGAAGAGAGATTCCAGAGAACAGTGCCTCACATGAGGACTTAACCAAATGTGAAACCAGTCAGCCATTTCAAAGAAAGCCAGGACTGGATATGGAGTTATCCAGGAAGGATTTGTGGAAAATCCTTATGTCTGATGGGCACAATCCAAGGTTACTGCATAAAAAGCCAATGAGAGTGCTGTGGGACCTGTATAAACAGAGCCACTGCCAATCTTGACAAAGGAGAACACAAAAGGGAAAAACTGGAGTTTGCAGAGTGAGAACCATTGAAGTTCAGGTCTGAAGCCAAGAAACCTCGGCCAGGAGAGTGGATCCACCCATATACTGAAGGGCGAGGATGAGTCTCCCACCTCATTGCAGTGGAAGAGTCGTGCAGCTTCAGGCTTTGGAGAAGGTATAGCATGCTCCTTGGGGGACTGGTGAGAGCCTGACTGCCACTACATGGAGGGGCTGAGAGTGTGTCCCAGAAATGGCAGACAGCCTAGGTATGGCCCTGATGCTTGGAGAGGGTGGATGTGAGAAAAAGGTGGTCTCTTCGATGTCCCCTGAGGTTGATTCGGAAAGAGGTGGGCCACTACATAGGCCCTTGGAAAGGTGGGACTGCCACTTTCTAAAGCTGAAGGATGAATGACTTTCAGACTTTGAAATCCAATGGTGTTTGGCCGGCAGGTTTTATATCTGTGTTCCTTCCAATATCTCCCTATGGAAATGAAAACCTGTATCCTGTGAATATCCTCCTTTGCATATTGGTACCAGACAACTTGTTTTGAGATTCACAGGTCCACAGCCAGAAGAGAATTTTTTGCACCTTAATATTGTTTAAGATGATGCGTGTAGTTGCCAAGTTGACAACGGGAGGTGGGGGTGGGGGGGACATGTGGTAGTTAGATTCATTTGTCAACTTGGCCAGGTGAAGGCACCTAATTCTGTTGCTGTGGACATGAGCCAATGGTATGTGAACCTCATCTGTTGCTGATTACATCTGCAGTCAGCTAGGAGGGGTGCCTGCTGTAATAAATGGTGCTTGATTTAATTGGCTGGTGCTTAAATGAGAGAGTCAAATGTAGCACAGCCCAAGCAGCTCAGCATACCTCATCTCAGCACTTGCAGCTCAGCCTAAAGATGCAGAAAGGAATCACCCTGGGGAAAGTTGTTGGAACCCAGAGGCCTGGAGATATGGCCAGCAGAGATTGTCCTGTGCCTTCCCACTTAAGAAAGAACCTCAGTTGAAAGTTAGCTGCCTTTCCTCTGAAGAACTAATGAAATAAATTCCCTTTTATTAAAAGTCAATCCATCTCTGCTGTGTTGCATCCCAGCAGCTAGCAAACTAGAACACAAACCAAATCCAACAACATATAAAAAGGGTTATGATAAATGTTGGTTTAACAACTGAAAATCAATTACTATAATATATCATATTTGAATAATGATCTTGATAGATGAAGAAAAAGCATATAACAAAATCCAACACCCATTTATGAAAAGTATTTGCCCAACAAACTAAGAATAGAAAGGAATGTCCTCACCCTAATAAAGGGCATCTACAAATAACCTCTATAATTAATATCACTCCTAACAGTTAGAGACTGAATGCTTTCCCTCTAAGACTGGGAACAGGTAAGTCTATTCCCATCATTCAACACTGTACTGGAGATTCTAGCCAGTGATGAAAAATAATTAAAAGGTATCCAGATTAGAAAGGCAGAAGTACAACTGTTTTATTCATACATGAAATGATCCTGCATGTTGGAGATCCTACGGAATACATACACACACACACGTAGAAAAATTACTAGAATAAATTAGTTCAGCAAAGTTAA
>PVIY010049809.1:0-16542 GCA_004026745.1 Myrmecophaga tridactyla
ACTTTAACTTCCCGTTCTCCCATATATTCATCTAACTCAGCAATACTATAATTAATGAATAAAACTAGATTTTATATAAAGAATTATCAGTTCACAGAATTCACCATTAAATCAGTACATTACTTCTGCTCTCTTTGCTCGACTAAAGGAAGTTTAATTTTTTTAAAGATTTCCATCCTAAAAAAGATCTGTAATCACCATGAAGTAAGATAAGGATACTGTATTTATTTATTTATTTACTTCTTTATCTATTCATTTATTTTTCTTTGACATTACCCTATGAAAGATGTGAAGGAATTTTTTTTTCATGTATAAGCACAGCCACTTACCAGAGCTGTGTAGTATCCACTGCTCACACTTTCTCTCATTTTTATTATTAGTTTCATAAGACCTCTGAGCAGTCTGTTTTGTCCACTACTTCCTAAACAGATTCCAGTATACCTCCTAGGTTCTATTCTAAAATATTTATCTTTTTCAGAAACGTTATTCTCCCAAGAGCGTTTTTTAGGCCTATGATAACACATTCTTATTTCTTTTACCATAGCAATCTTCTTGACAGACAGTATTTTTCTATCTACGCCAATACCCTATTTTCTTGAGTGTTTTAGCTTTATGTTAAGTCTTGAAATCAGATAATATTAGTCTCCCAACTCTCTTCTGTTTTTTTCAGATTGCTTAGGCTGTTTGAAGTCCTTTAAATTTCCATATGGATTTTAGAATCAAAATCTCCACACATATCCACAAAATGCTTCTTAGGCTTATGATTAGGATTTAATTGAATCTAGGTCAATTTGGGGACAGATGACATCATAGTAGTAATGAATCTTCTTACTCATTAACATTATATACCTCTCTTTTCAAATAGGTTTTCTTTTTATCCTCTTAGGAATATATATATATATTTTTTATTTTCAGTAAAGATATTCTTTGATGCATTATTATTTCATTTTCATGTTATTATAAATGGTATTTTTTCAATTGTGCATCCCTAATATATACAAATAAAATTAAATTTTGTATATTGAACTCTATATCCTTGCTAACAAACATTCTTAGTAGCTTTTTTATAGACTCCATTGGATTTTCTACAAACAATCATGTCATCTGCAAAGAAAGAAAATTTTACACACACATTGTAATTTTCATCTCTACAAGTGTGGTTTAGTTCTTTTTTAGTAACTTTCCATGTAATTACCTGACTTAGTCAACATATGGAATATAGTTATATTAACTTTCAATATCCTTGTCTACTAATTCTAGCATCTATGTCACTCTTGATCAGTTTTCCTTGACTACTTTCTCCTCCTTATGGTGACCTTGACTTGCTTGTTTGCATGCCTGACAATTTTTTATAGGATACCAGATATTCTGAATCTTACATTTTAGGGTACTGTGTATTTTTGTATTCCAAAAGATATCCTTCAACTTTGCTCTGGGATGAGAACAAATGGCATGAAGCGATTTGACTTTTTTGTATCATTCTTTAAAGAATTGTTAAATGGGACAGTGCTCAATCAGAGCCAATTATTTCCCACACTTTAGGGCTCACCTGATTGGTTGCCCAAGGATCAACTGGCCTGACACCCAGTAATTTGAAAACTTTTATTTCTTATTGTGTCACTTTTTGTTTATTTATATAGGAGAGTAAATCTGGTCTCTTTAATTTCATCCTTCTGGAAGCAAATTAACTTTTGTTTCTATTTTAACTATTTTAAAACTGCGTGTCTTACAATTTATATGTAAATATCAAATGTTTGCTTTTCATTGTATGATAAAATTTTATTTATTGCAAAGTTTTTCTTATAATTAATTTCATCTTAGAAATGAAAACAAAATAATTGTCAGGTCTAAGGAAGGTTTTATGTGCTAGAATTCTATTTTGCTTCCTTAAAAACACATACATGGGTGCAAAGGTAGTTCAGTGGTTAGGAAGCCCGCCTTTCATGTGGGAGACATGGGTTTGATTCCCAGACTACGCACCCTACCCACCCCCCCCAAAAAAAACAGATACAGGGTAGTGCAACAGTGGCTCAGTGCAGAATTCTCACCTACCATGCCAGAGAACCAGGTTTGATTTCTTGCGGCTGCTCATGCAAAAAAATAAATAAATAAAAAATAAGCACATACACACATATCCTGACAGTGCCTTAGTGGTCATTCTCTAAGTTTAGCAGCTTGGAACATATTCTCATACATGGCCAAACTTCACGTGAGTATTGGCCTCATATGCCCTGGAAAATACAACAGTATTTTCCTTTTACAAAAGGAAGCATGTGGAATGTGGAGGCTTTTAAAAAGGGAAATTTATTAAACTGCATGTTTGCAGTTTTAAGGCTGTGAAAATGTCCAAATGAAGGCAAGGCTATGAAATTGTCCAAATGAAGGAGTCCATGGAAAGACACTTTGGTTCAAGAAGGCCGATGATGTTCAGGGTTTCTCCCTCAGCTGGAAAGGCACATGGACATCTGCTAGCTTCTCTCCAGTAATCTTCAATGGCTTTCCCAGGATTCTGACCATTTTTTTGACTCTGTTGGTTTTGATGGATTTAAAGCTTTTTTTCAAAATGGTTCCCTCTTAAAAAGCTCCAATAAGCTAAAAAGCGCCCACCTTGAATAGAAACCATCTAGTCAAAGGTTACCACCCACAATAGGGTAAGTCACATCTCCATGGAAACAATAAAAAAGATCCTACCCAGCAATATTGAATGAGGATTAAAGGACATGGCTTTTCTGAGGTACCCAACAGTTTCAAATTGGCACAGAATGTCTGAATCTATTTAATCATTTTATAAAATGATTATAAATTATATATTAAATGATTATATAATGATTAAATGATTATAAACCCTGGTTTCCAGGGTTTTCTCCTTTAAATTATGAAAGAGACAATTTTCACCTAAAAAAAGTAGGGTGAATTTAAGCAATCTCTCCTATACTTTAATAGTAGTTTATTGAGTTGCACAATTTTCTTCAATGAAGAATCTCTTTTCCATTTCTTCCAGAAACACAGTCTTTTGTTGTTTATTCCTCCTTTTGTGTCTGTAATGGGTTTCCGCATTTTTATAAAGTTATTGTTTAGTTTGTTAATGCTGACAGAAAATCAGTATACCATAAATGACTTGGCTCTTATAAAGGGAATTAAGTTACAAGTTTACAGTTCTAAGGTCATAAAAATGTCCAACTAAGGCACCCACCCAGAGAAAGATACCTTGACTTAAGAAAAGCCAATGTAGGAAAGCATGTGACTGGCATCTGCTAGTCCTATGGCTTTTGGTTTTAAACAGCTTTCCCAAGGGCGTTTTCTTTCTGCATCACCAAATGACTTTGTCTGTGTCAGCTCTAAGCTTTTCCCAAAATGGTTCCCTTAAAGGACTCCAGTAAGTGGATGAAGACCCATCTTGAGTAGGCGGAGATTCATCTCAATGGAAACCACCTAGTCAAATGTCCCATCCACAACTGGGTGGTTCACACATCCAGGGGAAACAATTTAATCAATATTAAATCAGGATTAAAGAACATGGCTTTTTCTGGTACACAGCAATTTCAAACGGGCACAATTATCAAAACAGGAAAAATGTGCCATGGTATTAGGAGTTAAGGAGAGTGGCACTTTGAGAGAATTGGGAATACAATGATGGGGGTAAGGAAAGATGGCATTATGTGTCCTCTGGGATGTTTTTCAAGCCCTTTCTCTTATTCTTGATTGTAATCAAATTAATGTGTTATAAATGTGTTATTTTATTGAGCTCATACATGTCTTTCACTGTTCTATATGTGGCCTTAAGTCAACAAATTTATAAGTCCTCTGTTTAAGCTATATACTCCAATATAATTTCATTTATAATAAAAAAAATAAATTGGCTGCTACCCTCATTTATTTTTCCAATTCATTAGAAAAAATTTTCATTTTCAAAAATTTTAGAATGACTGACTTTAAATTGAAATCGTATTTGTTATTTTTTCAATTGTTTCTTTTCCAAATAAATTTATCAAATGATGTCTATATTTTGCATTGATTTGTAAATTCAATTTACATATTGACAACTATCAAATATGATGATAAATTTTGTAATTTGTTGTTGTCACCTTATATTTATGATATTTAAATTTTCAGCAGTTTTCATTTTTACATTAGAATATTATTTTTATTTTTATTTTTTCTTTTACTTCAAACCTACAAATCATTTCACAATGTAAAAATAAATTATCTACGGTTGACCAAGGCAGCTTAGCAGGCAGAATTCTCGCCTGCCATGCCGGAGACCCGGTTTCAATTCCCGGTGCCTGCTCACACAAAAAATAAATAAATAAATAAATAATAGATTATATATACTATTTTGTTCTATTTAATTTATTTTAAAGCTGTGATTATAGCTTTCTTTGTTTTAAGATAAATAATTGCTCCACAACATTATTATTAATAATTCAAAAGCAGGACCATTAAGAGTGATACAGATAGAAGATTTAATGCAGAGACTTGACTTCACCTTATGCAATCGTGCAAGTAGTTATACAGTTTGGTGATTCTGCATCTGATGCCAGGCCTACAGTTAGCAGGGTAAGCTGTTAGGAAAGAAAGATGGACATGAACTAGGAGAGAACAAAAACAAATGGGGGAATTCACATTTATGGACTGGAACCTGCTTCAATACCTCACTACCTCTAAGCCAACACCTTTGCTGAGGTGTGAGATTTGCAAGAGAAGCTGGCACATGGTAATGAAGCTAAAGATACACCTCGTTTGGAATCAGAGAAGCTAAAGTAGAAGTTATAGTAGGAGCTGAAAAAGATGTGTGTCAGTTTATAATTACAGGAACCATATATGCTGGCCCGGGATTCAAAAAAGGTGAAAGAGAAAATCTGGTTGATGTTCACTGAACTGTAGTACTGGATGTTAACCCACTTCAACAATCAATTAGCGGCGATATACACAGCCAACCAACAATAAAATCTGATACCTTCCACCATATTCTTATTGTAAAAGAAAAATAGCTACTATTTCACTTCTACCTTCCAAATCACATGCAACATTGCTCATATGTCCCACTCAAACCCAAAACTCTATAGGGAAGGGAAGTATGAGTAATTCAGTTCCTGCTTAGTTAAGTAGACCCAGAATAATCCACTGCAGCCTAATCTGTACCTGATACTAAAAATACATGTCCACAAGAACTCTATCTGATACTAAAAACAACTGCACACTGCATGCACACATCTCATTCAAATATCTTACTTCTATGTTTCATGGAGCTTTAATATCTACTACCACGATATACAGTCATAAACATAATGTTAAGCAAATTAAATAACAGACATATTTCCACTTACATATATTTCAAAATACAAGTGAAACAATTCTATGAATTAGAAACAGAGTGGTGGTAACTTTGGAGAAGCAAAAGGGGTTAATTAATGGAAGTTGTGAAGGGTGTTTCTATTATAATAACATTTTATTTCCTGACCAGATTGGTGGCTAAGTCAGTATAATTATTGTGTGATAATTTAGCCACTTGATACTTGTTATTTGTACTTTTTTAAGTGTGTGAATAATATTTATATAAAAACACCATTATATTTCTAGACTTATAAACAAAGATGTTCATAGTCTATATTCTAAAATAAATATTTGGAAGACATTATTTTATACCCCGTAACAGTACATATATCATAAATTATTTTGAGGAATGCAACTCTAAATTTATATTGACTTAAAAGTTTCTTAAAAGTTTTCTAAAATTTTAACTGTTTCACACCTAATATGGTGCCTCCCTTTGGAAAAATTGCTTAAATTTACATTATTATAATCATTTGTCTTCCCAATTTCTGTGTTGATCTAGACTTATATTGAGCTTTTTGTTTAATAAAAGGAGATCTACGAATTGAGTTAGATAACCTCCTTCTTATTGAAAAATATCTCCTCCCAATGTTCCAAGAGTTATCTTTGAACCCCTCCTGCCTTTACTGGTCACTTTGAATCAGTATCCAAAACAATACACATCCTTTATTTTCTTTTAATTTTTCTTTTATTGTTCACCATTCTACTTGAAATACAAAATTTCATGTCATATCTTATACGAATTCTGTGCTACTTCTCCACATATGACCAACCCCAGTCCAAACTCTCCACTGATGTTTCTAACTTTTAAAGTCCCTCCCTTCCAACCCTTACCTATGCATTTACAACAAATTAGTTTTTCTAAATAATTTCCCTGGGAAGATATTAAATAATTTTCATTCCTTTTCTCAGTGTTAATTTGCTGGCTTCGAACTCAATATACTCTACAAATTGGTTCTATTGTTACATAGTCCCTTCAATTCTCATTCCAATTTCCTCTGCAAAATGCCTGGTTTGAGCTCAAGGACTTAATATGCATGAAAAATGAGCAGGGCAGAGAGGAAATGGCCACAGAAATACAATTTGGTCAAGCAACCCATGGGAAAAAATTAGTGCAATGAAATATATATATATATATGTGTGTGTGTGTGTGTGTTTATGTGTGTGTGTGTGTGTATGCATATTGAATTCATGCCCAAGAAAATATTGTGAGATATAAAAATATTCTTTGCAATAAATATTTTGGGATATTTCTTTTTATCCCCTTAACTAGATTAATTCCTTCCAAAATGGAGCTAGGCCTATAGTTGGAAAATAGCTTCATTAGACTGAGAGCCAGAGTTATCAGAGATACTGTACTCAGTGAGGGTTGTAAAATTCTTGGAATTTGAGTTAATATAGCATAGTTACCAGAAATGAAAGATAAAAGGATTGAAGAAGAAAACAATTTCAGGGAATACTTATCCTAACTTACTTTGTGTTTTACATCTTTGGAAACCAAGATACCAGAAAAGGGTCAGAAAATGGAGGAACCTCAATAGCCTATCCGACATATTAGACAAATTCTAAAGCATACATCCAATCTAGGTCTAGAGTCCTGCCAAAGTAATCAAGTAACTACATTTAGAAGAATCTTAAATTTTTATTCAGTGTAGGGAAAGTAGCAATATATTTGAGAAGCCAAATCAGGGATTTGTAGCACATAAAAAAAAAACGGAAAATGTGAGCAATGGATCACTTAAACTATTTGGATATGCTTAAATTTGCAACATCTGTGATTTAAAGACTAAAATATATGAGATTGGCTAAAGTCATGTAACAGAGTTATCAGCAATCATTTTTTATAAATCAAACAAGTCTGAGAAAGGCAATGAACCTGGAAATGTCAAAAAAAAAGTGTTTCTTAGATGAGACAAGACAATGCTTTGGGTTTTAGCGGAGATGAGGGGGGGAGTGGTAATTTTACTTCATATTTACCAGATATTTCTGAACATCTATTCAATTCAAGGCTCTGACATAGAAACGGAGATAAAAGGAAGAATATATGTGGCTGATCTAAGAAGTTGATAGATTTGTAGTGGATGTAGGTTTAAAAAATTGAAAGTATAATGGACAGAATGTCCTCATGTAGAGAAATAAGTACAAAGTGTTGTACAGAAAAGAACATTATCAGTTCTCACTGTGGGAAACATACAAACAAGGCTTACACAAGAAATAGCATTATGATAGACAAGTAAAAATCCAAAGGGCAGAGGGAACATGCTGGAACAAATATGGATGCCTGTAGCTTATTTAAAGAATGAGGAGTATATTAGATTGAACAGACTATACAATGTTTGAGAAATAAAGAAGGGCTAAGTGTCAGCAGGTGAGGTTTTTAAGTTAGTTTTCAATAAGATTGTGACAAACTCTATAAGATACAGCAAAGAGTTTAAGATTTTATCGTCAAGCAGTCATAGTTCATGGAATGTTTTTCAGCAGATGAGTAGTAAGTTTGTGGATGATAACTTTGGTGGTATTGGGGAAAAGAACTGTTTGAACCAAAAAAAAAAAAGTTTCAGAGTAGAGAAATAGATTTAGACAAATTTAGCATTGGGTCACAGTTGTATTTATGTAAAGAGGGAACATCCCTGTGAAGAAAAGGTGGTGCCTATAAAAATTCCAACAACTTATTTTGTGGCTATTTGCAAATTGATCCCAAATTTTATATGGAAAGACAGAAGACTCAGAATAGTCAACACAGTATTGAAGAAGAACATTATATGATGAGTAACACTACATAACTTCAAGACTTATCATAAAGCTACGGTGATCAAGAATATATGGTATTGTCAAAAGAAAGACAAATAAATCACTGGACTAGAATAGAGATCCCAGAAAACGACCCAAACAAAATTATTCAACAGATCTTTGACATGGGAGCAAAGATAATTCAGTGGAAAAAGGAAAACCTTTTTAATAAACTATGCTGGAAAAACTGGATACACACTTGATCAAAAAAATGAATCTACACACACACACCTCACACCTTTCACAAATAGCAAATGGATTAGATTTCAAGGCAAAATGTAAAATTTTAGTACTGCTAGAAAATAACATATGAGAAATTCTAGTAACTTTGTATTTGGTGAGGATTTCCTGGATACAACCCCAAAAGCATGATCCATGAAAGAGAAAAATCAATAAGTTGGACTTCCTTAAAATTAAAAAAAAATGTCCTGCAAAGGACTAGTAAAAGAAAAAAATGACAAGCCAAAGATTGATACAAGATGTTTGTGAAACATGTCTGACAAAGGATTTATATCAAAATATGAAAGAACGTATACAACTCAACGATAAGAAAATAATCTAATTGAAAAACGGGTAAACGAGTTTAACAGACACTGCAAGAAAGAATATATACTGATGGCAAATAAGCTCAATATCATATATAATTAAGGAATTTCAAGTTAAAATAGCAATTAGAATGGCTAAAATTCAAAATACCAGCAATAGCAATTGCCAGCAAGTATATGGGGCAACAGGAACTCTCATTCAGTGCTAGGGGAATTCAAAATGGTACAGCCACTTTAGAATATAGAATGAGAGATTTACAGAAAGTAGGTTTATCACATGACCCAATCATTGATTTCCTAGGTATGTGCCAAAATGAGTTGAAAACTAAAGTTCATAAAACAATCTGTGCACAAATGTTTAAAGCCATATTCATTCTCACCAAAAAGTTGGAAGCACCTTAGATGCCCTTCAAAAGATGAATGGATAAACAATTTTTGGTACATCCATACAATGGATATTATCGAAGATCAAAAGAAATGAGCTATCACCCACAAAAAGAAATGGAAGAAACTTGAATGCCTATTGATAAATATAAAGAAGCCAGTCTGAAAAAGCTACATATTGTGAGACACTGGAAAGTTAAGTGGTCGCTACGGAATCGGGAAGTAGGGGCTTGGGGGGAGTTTGGGGGAGGGAAGGATGAACAAATGGACTGCAGGACATTTTTAAACCAGTGAAATTTTTTATATGTTACTGTAACAGTGGAGACAAGATATTATTTGTCAAAATCCATATAACTGGGGTGGGCAACGGTGGCTCAGTGGCAGAGTTCTCTCCTGTTGTGCGGGAGACCTGGGTTTGATGCCCCGTGCCTGCCCATGGGAAAAAAAAAATCCATATAACTCTACCACACGAAGAGTGAACTCTACATATCAGATAATAATAATGTATCAGTATTGGTTCATCAATTATAACGAATGGACCACACTAATGCAGAATGTTAATAATAAGAGAAAAGACGTGTGAGTTGTACATAGGAACTCTGTTTTCTTTGCAATTTTTCTGTAAACCTAATTTTTTACCTCCAAAAGTAAATTTATTATTTAAAAAATAAAGAAAAAAAAGAAGGTGGAAAGCAAGATAAGTTCTGAAGCTGCTGCTGGTCAGTATCTTAAGTAGAGTAAGAAGTGAGGCAACCATGGGGAGTTGGAATAGGAAGAGATAGACAAGGAAATGTTTACGTATGTTTAATACTATTTTTAGATTACAAAGTGATTTTTTAGTGTTATTTAATGTTCACATTTTACATTTTCAAGTGTAAGTGATTCAAACCAAAATTAAGAAGTGAGAAAACCAGAATACAGACTTGTTTTAATTCCAAGTTAAACTCTTGCTCACTAAAATACATGAAGAACAAAATCAAGGAAACAAAAACTAAACTGAGAGCATATCTAGGGAAAACCCTCCATATGCAAAGTGATAAATCACTTTCCTGATTCAGTCTTGCTCACTAGTAACCAAGAAGGGATCATCCATGAGAATGATTAATTTGTACCAATGCTTGATAAATTATGACCCTACACTGGCATCTTTTTTTGTAAATAAAGTTTTATTGATTAATTTACAATAAGTAAATTAAATTGTTTACAATAAATAAATTGCCAGGCAATTTGTTTGCATATTGTCTATGGTGCCTTTGAGCTATAACAGCAGGTTAGTTATGGCACAGATCTATGACTGCACACTTCAACACATTTTCTATATGGTTCTTGAAGAAAAAATGTTGCTGACCCCTGATTTTGTAGTTAGAATAAAAGATCTAACAATTATACTAAATATAATGAGATCTTAAATATATTTGAATATAATCACATATCATTGATTGCTTGCTAGGGAGTATAACTTACAAAGGGTCGAAAAAGAAACAGAAAATTTTATTTTGCTTATTGGAGCAGAGATACAAATTATTTAAAGGTTTTTAGTAATTATTGTGATTTAGCCTCCTTAAATCCTCTATTCCAGTAGTTTGCTTCTTAATTTTAATGGAGTATAATTCATAATTTTTTCTTTTATTGATCATGCTTTTGATATTAAATAAAAAATTATGCCTTAAATATAGTCACAAGGATTTTCTCCTATGCTTTCCTTAGCAGTTTTATACTGCTAAATTTCAAATTCATGGCTATGATTCACTGACTTTTTTATAGTGGACAATCATGGTTATGGGTTGATATTCGTTTGCTTTTTCTGCATATGAGTAACCAATTGTGTACTATTTTTAAAAAAAGTTTGGCCTTTCTCCATTTGACACCCGTGTCAAAAATCAACTATCAATATGAGTGGATATTTTTTGTCAAAAATTCTTTTCCATTGCTCTCTATATCTATCCTTATGACATACTACAGTATCTTGAGTCATGTGGCTTTCTAAGACTTGAAACAATGTAGCCTGTGTCATTCAATTTTTGTCATTTTATTAAAATGATAATTTCTATTTCAGATGTCTTTTCTTTCTGTGCAAATTTTCTATTCAAATTGTAAATTTCTACAAAAATCCTTCTGGGCCGTTAAGTAAGACTGTGTTTAAATCAAGATAAACTGAAGAAGAATTTACTTCTTTTTTTTTTACTTGAGCAGGCACCGGGAGTCGAACCCGGGTCCTCTGGCATGGCAGGCAAGCATTCTTGCCTGCTGAGCCACCATGGCCCGCCCAGAATTTACTTCTTGACAACACTGAGTCTTCCAATCCAGAACATGTCCATCCATTTATTTAGGTTTTTTTTTTATTTCTTGAAATAATATTTTGTTACAGAGCATGCACATATTTGTTAGATTCTTTTAATACTTATGATAATATTTAATTCTTACGGTAGTATTAGAAATGGCACTTTTTAAAATTTTATATTTCACATAGTTTAATAAGAACACATAGACTATATTCTATTTTTTGTATACTGAACTTTTGTTTTGATCATGTTTTTGTTCCATTTATGAGTCACTGAAGTTTTATTATTTTGTTGAATATTCGTTACACAGAATAATTATATAAGTACATGTATATTCAATCAGTATGCATATTAAGGTATATCTAAATTAATTTTTTTAAAAAGAAGCTTATATGTAATTGCAAGGAGAGGACCAATGATACGGAAATGAGAAATAACCCACAGTATGTTCTAAAGTTGTGGCAATAATAAAGTGATTGTTTACATTCTCCATATTTTCCTTGTATGACAAATTGTATGTCTTACCTTTTCCAATTTTGCATTCTCAAAGAGGTCTTTTTGTTTTCATTCTTTGATGCAGCTTTGGAATATTCGGCAATTATATACTTTTTTTAATTACAGACAAACAGAATTACAATAAGGGTACATTTCTTCCGTAGAAATGAAAATTCTCATGTTTGTTATGTCACTCTCTATACATAAGATCATTGCATACATACATAAATATATGTTATCATCTAAATAAAGAGTCCACTTCCTGCTTGAAGACACATGTGCAATGATCTGACACTTTGGTTTAGAACTTTTATTCAGAGTAATTAATACAGCAAGGTATCTTTTACATCTATGCTCTCTTTGGTATCCCCCAGATAACAGCTGGTTGGCATTAAAGGTTTTGTCCTTCACTTTGTAATCAAGAATCAGAAGTAAGAATGCTCACAAATCAAAATATGAAGCTCAAATTATATTGATATAGATAGGCTTTAGTGTTAGTAAATATAGTGATACACTTTTTCTTCAGGATGGGAGAAGCACATTCATGTTCATTTACAAAGACTAACACAGTGACATATAAGAAGATTTCAGTCCCAAATTTAAAGTAACTAGTGTTCAATTGAAAGTGATAATATGTACAATTGACTGGGCAGTGTGAACAAGCAGGATTTGATGTCTTCGATTTCTGATTTCTATGACACGCTTTTCCCCTCAGGTTTATCTTCTACTAAATCCATATTAAATGGTTATGGATAGGCCGTTGTACTCATGTACATCATTTCAAAAGGGAATTCCCTTCTTTTCCACATTCGCTATTTTTAACTATGCTATTAAATTCACACAGAACATTCAGTTTTGTCATCTACAGTAGTTTCTGCTTTCTCACATTGTTTACTGAAAGCACCCATTGAGTCTTCTGGAAGATATTAATGTATTTTGGAAGTTAATTTAAATGAGTTTAAGTTAAACTAAAATACCTCAGTGGGAAGTCCTCTTTCCTCATGATACTACTGAGAAAAGACCCATAGGTACAAGATTCCGATATAAACTGTTAACATGATCAAATATCTGACCAATAATATGAGGGAATTAAAGACACAAATAACAAAGACTATTTTGGTAAAGAAGCAGATGACGTTGTGAAAACAGATCACCTATCCAAAATCAGCTTACAAGACTTAAATAGTAGGACTGAGTGAAACGGTGGAGTATAGTCACTATTGATTGGTATTTTATCATAGACCTATATATAAAGAGAGAGATAGATAAATAGAGATATTTCTCTTCTTGTTCTATCATTAACCCTACTTAAGCAGCCTATAATTATATAGTCAAAACCATGGTTAAAGACTTCTAATCTAAATTTTTCTGAACATTTACCTTTTGAGAACTCTTAATTGGTCCAGCAGACCAATAAAAATATCATAGAAATCATCATACTGTATTTTACAGATGTACGTATTTAGAAAGTGAGGGACATAATATCTGCCATATAGAAGGACCCACCTGAAATCACCCCATGAGAAGATAGAACATATAAAATGTCTTATGCATTATTAATTAGTAGTAGTACATAGTTAGAAGCTTAATAAAGAATACTGTATATACAAGATAATGTCTCTTCAAGGGAACTTAAATATATGCCTTTTATAATTGAAATTTAAAGGATGATTTTTTTCCAAAGGATTAAGTTTTTGAAAAAAATCACAATCAACCTCTCTCAATTTAAATTAAATTATAACTTTTTTCCTATGAATATCACCTCATATTTGTAAACATCAAAGTCCGTATTTGCAAATAGCACCTCTGGTGAAATATATGACGATGACTAGAAAATGTAGCATTTGTCATTTCGCCTTGTCTGCCAAGTCCAATTAGAATAATGGTCAGATTTTATACAAAGTACCTTGAGTAGTTTGCTTTTGTTAGTAATGTGATGATTTATTCATATTCAATAATAATTTATTTGTTTCTTTGGTTTAATAAGAATCAATTACTCTTCCAACCAGGATATGAGAAAAAAATCCAAATTGATACTCATGACCATGCCAGAAATATTATATATGAAGATAATTTTTTTGTATACTGTATGGCAGGGGTCACATTTCATTCTTTTTCCATATGAGCATCCTGTTATTGCAATTTTGTTTGTTTGTTTTGAATTTCTTTGTTTGCTTGTTTTATTTCTTGGGAAGTTCCTGGGCAGGGAATCGAACTAGGTTCTCATGGCAGGCGAGAATTCTGCCACTGAACTACCCTTGCATCCCTTAAGATAAATTTTATGTACATAAATAAAGCTCACTATTAAGGAATAAGGGTCCCATCTCATATGTAGAAATGATGATTAAAAATTCCTGAGGCTATTGATCTGGTACTTATTCTTTTCTTTACAAATGACTCTGTCTTAGAAGTTGTAATTTGTGTTTCTTCCTGAGAGCCAGCAACATTGATGAACTTGAGGAGAGTGAGGCCACACTCTGCTGGTCTCTAGCCTCCAAGAAGGCATGATGAATGAAGTAAAACACAATGTTGTGGGGTATTTCAGTCAGAGCTGATGTCTTGTGGCTCCTGCACCCGAGCCCAGTAGGGATCCCGAGGTACCAGCTGCCGCGAGGGGAGGAGGCTGAGGCTGCAGCTTGAGGGAAGCCCCGGCCCCTTTGCACTAGTGTCTGGCAGAACCAGTGTGAGGGGAAGCTTCAATCCTTCCCCTCTGCCCTGATAATCAAGAGTTGCACAAGATTCAGATTTTTTTTAAAACATGGAACGTGTATATTATGTGGCCAGCCTTCACTCTAACTTGATTATGAGACTAAAAGCGTTCCTTACTGCTCTAACATGTTTACGGAGTCATCTGAGGGGGAAGGGGAGGGATGTTCAGTTGTCACATCAAAGGAAGCAGCAGTACTCCATAGCAGCATCTGTTCATGTTTAAGCCTTCCACTGTTAGAGATTTGAGGTGACATGATATACTTTATGCTCGTAGCTGATGTGGCTGGAAAATTGATATTGAATTTATGGCATCAGCAGAACAGAAAACGTGATGTATTTTATGCATGTCAATAAAATAATGACCTGTTCTTGCTCTACAGAGAATGGAAATTGGAAGTCATTTTGTATTCCAAAATAGGGTATCAAACACTTTGTACTTTTCATTTAAATTGTTAGGAAGCTTGGAACTATTGGTTAATCCATCTTCCAATACACGGTTTAATATAGCACAGTACAAATGATGCAAGTTGTCAATGGATGGGTGATCAAATAAGCACTCTTCTAAAATTGATTTATTTTTCTTCAATAAAGTTACATAACCCCTAACCCCTAACTCCCCCCCCCAAACAAAACCACAATGTTGTATGAGCTTCTAGCAGGATCGGGAAAGAGAAGTTAAAACATTACTCAGAAAAGTATATCACCAATCCTCAAAACTTGTTTTAAATGTGCATATTCAGGTGTCTGTTAAAAAATAATTTTATATAAAAATATAATGCTGGTTTTGAATTACTAGCAACCACATTTTCTGCCATAGATTTAGTAATCAAAAGGATAACAAATAAATTCTCTTTTAAAATCAATTATATTTGAACTTGACATTTTACTTTGGTGACAAATAACTTTGGTGGTGCAGATGACATAACTAAATTTGTCACTCTATCATTGATAAATGTTGATTTTAATACTTTCCTGGTATAGGAAGACATTGATTCTCATCTTACCATGCACACTGTATCCTGTAATGAACCTTCATCTCCCACTACATCCATGCTTATTCTTATAAAAGTTCTACTACCTTCAGTTCTGAATACTTGATATTTTGAAAAGTCTCAGGTTAATGGGTGTCCTATTGCAAGCATCTCAAGGTGGGTCCTAGAGAGAGGAGCATTTATGTTTTATTGTCAGTGATTAAATTTGGAAGTCTCCCTTGAGATTTCCTTGCTTTGCCAAACAGGCTCAAAAAATAAATAGGCCATTTATCTACTTCTGGAATTTGGCATACCTGAATGTGACACTTGGAATAGATGTGGCAATCTTTAAATGATGAGGGAAGCTGGACTAAGGGAGAGAGGGACATATGAATGCTTGCAAAGCCAAAAGGGAGGAAGGGAGACACTGAGGGAGCCTTCATCACTCTATACTATACCTTGGCTTTAAATTTCCATGTATATGAGTTGGTACACTTACTTTTTTCCTAAACCATATGATTTTTTTTTGTATGTTGCAGCTGAAGTCAAATCAAAGGACACACCTTGAATAGTTTTGCTTCCCAGATAGAAAATAATCATTTTTAGTGCCTGTGCTCCTATATTCTAATTAGTTATGAATACAAACGTTAATTTTAACGTGCTGTTAATTATCTTTAAATAATACAAATAAGATCTAAGCATTGTCTAGGCTTTATTGGTTTTCAAAGACTTTCTGACTTCATAAGGAAAAGCTAAAATCCAAATCCAGTTTCTCTGACTGTCAAAGCTATCAACCTCTGCACTGTTACTTAAAATCTTGGAATTCATAGGAATTTTAATGTTGATCTCTTTCAACCTACCAGCAATTGCAGTTTTTTGCATCATTGTTCGTCTTTTAGTGAGACATCTCAGCTCTATTAAATATTTCCATTGACAAAGTCCTTATGGTTTCACCCCCCCAAAAATTCAACTCTTGGGTATTTTTCATTTTGAAAAAAAAAAAATGTGCTGCTGGACCTGCCTTATAGGGAA
>PVIY010049810.1:0-16533 GCA_004026745.1 Myrmecophaga tridactyla
TCTCCTGCACCCCTCCTGAGCACTACCTCCGCCCCCGTTCCCTGAAGGATGTTGCCAGCACGTAAAGGCTGTGGGCACTAACACCATACCCAGGCTACCTCCACCCCCCACCCATAGCGTTGCGCAGCCTCATCCCACCCTCCCTGAGCTCTGCACATCAGTTTACGGCAGTCCTAGGCCCACACATGCACATGGGCCCCCAATCATATCTTTTCGCTCTGAGAACCTCAGTTTACAGCAGTCCTAGAACTGCACATGTGCACAGCCCTCAGCCCCAACTCCCAGCTCTGAGAAAGTGCTGGAACACATTTGCCCCCAATCTATGAAGGCATAGTGCCGACCTGCTACCATAGTTCTACACATGTGCACAAACGGTCCTGTGCCTTAGACCAGCACATACCAAGAATACACCCCCAGACCAGTGCACCCACATAGCTACATTGTCCCTGGCCACTGGGGACCCAAATTCACAAGCATCTGCATAACAGCCAATGTAGAGAAAAACAATCTACTACATACAAGGGAAACCAACCTGCAACTATACCTGCCCTGAAACAAATCACCACACTGAATGCCCCACCCCATGCCCTGTTCCCTGCTGTACAACCATCCTGCAAACACAAGATCTTAGACTACTGAAAGAAATCAACTCACAAAATAAATCAATCAAGATATTTACATGCCATGAAGACAGCAGAAGATCACTAAGCATATCTCAATGCAGACAGATATAGCCCTGCCTAATGACCAAATTAAAACACCAGAGAAGATACAGATGTTGAAACAACTAATCAAAGACATTCATACAACTCTACTTAATAAAATAAGTGGGATGGCAAATGACATAAAGGAGATCAAGAAGACAGTAGAAGAGCACAAAGAGGAATTTGAAAGAATAAATAGAAAAATAGCAGAAATCACAGATATTAATGACTCTGTTGACCAAATAAAAAACATACTAGAGGCACACAACACCAGATTTGAAGAGACAGAAGGAAGAATAAGTGATATAGAGGACAGGATAACTGACTTTGAAGACTCAAAACAGCAAATGGCAAAAAAGATGGAAAACTTGAATTGGATCTCAGGGAAATAATAGACAAAACAAAGTGCACAAATATAAGAATCATTGGTGTCCCAGAAGGAGAAGAGAGGAGTAAAGGGCTAGGAAGAGTAGTTGAGGATATAATGGGGGAAAATTCCCAACCCTCATAAAGGACATAAATATACCAACAATAAAGAAGACCAACAAACTCCAAAAAGAATAAATCCAAGTAGGCCTTCCCCAAGACACATACTAATCAGTCTGTCAAATGTTGAAGAGAAGCAGAAAATCCTGAAAACATCAAGAGAAAAACAATCCACTACATACAAGGGAAACCAAGTAAGACTGATTTCAGACTATTCAACTAGCACCCTGGAGGCAAGAAGGCAGTGGTATGATACATTCAAGATCCTGAAAGAGAAAGACTTCCAGCAAGAATTCTGTATCCAGGCAAATTGTCCTTTAAAATTGAGGGAGAGATTAAAGCTTTCACAGACAAAGAAGTCCTGAAAGAATTTGTCAACAAGAGACAGGCCCTACAAGAAATACTAAAAGGAGTTCTCCTGGCTGAAAAAAAAAAGACAGGAGAGGGAGGTCTGGAGGAGAGCACAGAATTGAAGAGTATCACTAAAGGTAATTTAAAGAATACAAAGAGAAAGAGGGAAAAGAATATATAGATCTGACAAATAAAATAAAAACAGATAAGATGGCAGATTCAAGAAACACCTTTTCAGTAATAATTTTGAATGTTAACAGACTAAATTTACCAATTAAAAGGTACAGATTGGCAGAATGGATTCAGAAACATAATCCAGCTATATGCTGCTTACAAGAGACTCGTCTTAGACACAAGGATACAAATAGATTGGAAGTGAAAAGATGGAAGAAGATTTTTTTCATGCATGTTGTAATCAAAAGAAAGCAGAAGTATCTATACAGCTTTAAATGTAAACACATCATAAAAGACAAAAAAGGACACTATATTTTAATTAAAGGATCAATTCACCAAGAAGATATAATAATCATAAGTGTTTATCCTCCCAATCAAGGAGCTCCAGAGGACATGAGACAGACACTGACAAAACTGAAGGGAGTGATAGATGTTTCCACCATAATAGTAGGAGAGACTTCAATACACCACTCTCCTCTATAGAGTGAACAACCAGACAGAATACAAAAAAGGAAACAGAGAAGTTAAATAACTTGATAAATGAATTAGACCTAACAGACATATATAGGTCATTGCACCCCAAAGCACAAGGATATATATTCTTCTCTACTGCTCATGGAATGTTCTCCAGGATAGATCATACGCTGGGGCACAAAAAAGGCCTTTATAAATTTTCAAACATTGAAATTATTTAAAGTACTTTCTCTGATCACAATGGGATGAAACTAGATCTCAATAAGCACCAAAGAATGAGAACATTCACAAATATATAGAGATTAAATAACACACTCTTAAACAACCAATGGGTCAAAGAAGAAATTGCTAGAGAAATCAGTAGCTATCTGGAGATGAATGAAAATGAGAATACAATTTATCAGAGCTTATGGGATGTGGCAAAGGCTGTGATGAGAGGGAATTTTACTGCCCTGAATGCCTATATTAAAAAACAAGACAGAGCAAAAATCGAGGACTTAACAGCACACCTGGAAGAACTTGAGAAAGCAAAGCAAACTAACTCCTAAGGAAACAGAAGAAGAGAAATAACAGAGATCATAGCAGAGATAAATGAATGGGAGAACAATAGAAAAAAACAACAAAACTAAAAGTTGGTTCTTTGATAAAATCGATAAAATTGATGGGCCACCAGCAAGACTGACAAAGACAAAAAGAGAGAGGATGCAAATAAACAAAATCAGAAATGAGAATGGGTGCATTACCACAGACCCTGAAGAAGTAAAAGAAATCATAAGAGGATACTATGAACAACTATATGCCAACAAACTAGACAACTCAGATGAAATGGACAAATACCTGGAAACACACAAACAAGCTACACTGACTCAGGAAGAAATAGAAGCTCTCAACAAACCAATCACAAGTAAAGAGATTCAATCAGTCACCAAAAATCTTCCTACAAAGAAAAGCCCATGGTCAGATGGCTTCACCGGGGAATTTTATCGAACATTCCAAAAAGAACTAACACCAATCCTGCTCAAACTTTTCCAAAACATTGAGGAAAAAGGAACTCTACTTAACTCATTTTATGAAGCTGATATCATTTTAATACCAAAGCCGGGTAAAGATGTTATAAGAAAGGAAAACTAAAGGCCAATCTTCCTAATGAACATATATGCAAAAATTCTCAATGAAATATTAGCAAATAGTATCCAACAACACATTAAAAGAATTATATACCATGACCAAGTGGGGTTTATACCAGGAATGCAAGGATGGTTCAACACAAGAAAATCAATTAATGAAATACAGCACATTAACAAATCAAAAGTGAAAAATCACAGGAACATCTCGATTGATGCTGAAAAAGCATTTGACAAAATTCATGATAAAGGGAATATATGAAAAACAGATAGCCAGCATTGTACTCAATGGAGAGAGACTGAAATCTTTCCCCTTAAGATTAGGTACAAGACAAGGATACCCACTGTCACCACTATTATTTCACATTGTACTAGAAGTTCTAGCTAGAGCAATCAGGCAGGATAAAGGAATAAAAGGCATCCATATTGGAAGGGAAGAAGTAAAACTCTCATTATTTGCAGATGATATGATATTAAAATTGGAAGATCCTGAGAAATCTATAGCAAAGTTACTTGAGCTAATAAACAAACTCAGCAAGGTGGCAGGATATAAATTAATGTGAAAAAATCAGTAACATTTCTATACACAAGCAATGACCTAGCTGAGGAGTCAGTTAAGGGAAACATTCCATTCAAAATAACAACTAAAAGAATCAAATACTTAGGAATGAACTTAACTAGGGATGTAAAGGACTTGTACACAGAAACCTACATAACATTGCTAAAAGAAATCAAAGGAGATCTAAATAGGTGGCAAGACATTCCCTGCTCATGAATAGGAAAGCTAAATATAGTGAAGATGTCAATTCTCCCCAAATTGATCTACAGATTCAATACAGTACTAATCAAAATTTCCACAATCTACTTTGAAGATTTGGAAAAGTTAACTACCAAATTCATCTGGAAGGGAAAGAGACCCTGAATAGCTAAAAGCATACTAAAAAAGAAGAACGAAGTGGGAGGATTAACACTCCCTGTCTTTAAAACCTATTATAAAGCCACAGTGGTCAAAACAGCATGGTACTGGCACTAAGATAGAAGCATTGACCAATGGAATCAAATCAAGAGTGCAGAAATAGACCACCCAATCTATAGTCAACTGATTTTTGACTAGGCCCCCAAATCCTCTGAACTGGGACAAAATAGTCTTTTCAATAATTGGGCATGGAAGAACTGGTTTTCAACAGCCAAAAGAATGAAAGACGACCCCAGTCTTACATCCTACACAAAAATTAAGTCTAATATAGGTGCTAGTCCTATTTAGGTGCTAATCCTAAATATAAGAACTAGCACCATAAAGCTTCTAGAACAAAATGTAGGGAAATGTCTTCAAGACCTAGTAATAGGATGTAGCTTCCTAAACTTTATACCCAAAGCACAAGGAACAAAAGAAAAATAAATAAATGGAAACTCCTCAAAATCAAATGCTTCTGTACCTCAAAAGGCTGTCAAAAAGGTGAAGAGGTAGCCAACTCAATGGGAGAAAATATTTGGAAGTCACATATTGGACAAAGGTTTGATTTCCTGTATATACAAAGAAATCATACAACTCAACAACAGAAGAACAAGCAACCCAATTATAAAATGGGCTAAAGATATGAATAGACATTTTTACAACGAGCAAATACACATGGCTCAAAAGCACATGAAGAGATGCTCATTTTCACTGGCTATAAGGGAAATGCAGATCAAGACTACAATGAAATACCACCTCACACCTATAAGAATGGCTACTATTAAACAATCAGGAAACTATAAATGTCGGAGATGATGTGGAGAAACTGGGGACACTTATGCATTGCTGGTGGGAATGTACAACGGTACAGCCACTATGGAAGACTGACAGTTCCTTAGGAAACTAAATATCGAGTTGCCCTATGACCCAGCAATAGCACTACTTCGTATATACCCATAAAACATGAAAGCAATGACACAATAGACATTTGCACGCTGATGTTCATAGCCGCATTATTCATAATCGCCAAAAGATGGAAACAAACCAAATGCCCATCAACAGATGAGTGGATCAACAAAATATGGTATATACATACAATGGAATATTATGCAGCAGTAAGACAAAATTATATCCTAAAGCACATGACAAGATGGATGAACCTTGAGGACATAATGCTGAGTGAAATTAGCCAGACACAGGAGGATAGATACTGTATGATTCCACTTTTATGAAAAGCACAAAGGTATAATCAAAGGCTTATAATACAGAATATAGGGGACACAGAGATACATAGAAGCTAGAGATGGGTGAACCTTAGCTAATGAAGTTGACCTCCAATGTAAGGAACAGACAGGAGCGAAGATGATTCTCTAGTGGGTCTATAAGTAATTTTACCATATTGAAGATGAACAGGATTGAAAGGGGTTGTATAGACCTACGTGTCTCACTGATTAACACTAGAAATATGAATGAGTTCTTGCAAGAATTACTTCAAAGATATGATTCTTGTACAAAGAGTATTTATGTCCAGGGTATAAGGGGAAAACTGCTATCGCATGCTATGAGTTATGTTCAAAAGGAAACCATCAGCACTACCACAGCAACAGTGGAGGTAAATAATGGGGAAAGGAACAAGAGTTAAGAAGAGGTTTAGCTTTCCTATTTGGTGAGGGTGTGTTTATTGGTTTTCTTTCTCTTGAGAACAATGAAGTTATCTAAAATTGAGAATGTTGATGGACTGTGGACTTTGGGCATTATACATGATGCCCAATGAATGCAGGTGGCTGAAGGAAGCACTGATGGAGAAGTAGATTGGCGAATGATGGTGTATACTCATGAATGAATGTTGTGCTGCTACAAAAAAGAACAAAGTCCTGAGGCATGCAATGGTGTGAATGAACATGTGGGACATTTGGTGAGACAAAATAAGCCAGAAACAAAAGGACAAGAATGATATGGTTGCCTTTAGAAAATGCTTATAAGAAAACAGGGGCCTAGATTGCAAGCTTTTAGAGCAGAAACATTTAAGTCCAGAGTGGTGATTATATTATTTCTGGATTTTGAGAGGCTGTTTTATATATGTAACCTGATATTTAGCGATAAGAACGAAGCCGAACAGGCTGAGGTTAAAGTTATTCATAATATAGGGGTAAGGAAGACAGTGTCTATATTTTAGAACCACACATACTCTTTGAGACCATTGGAAGAAAAGTTTGTTTGATCTGGAACTGAAATTTTCTGTAGGGCATAATGTAACTCAACCTATCTGTATAGCTCATTTGAACAATTGAAACACAGGGAGCCCAGAATGAGAAAGAGGCCCTTTAATCCTGTATAGAATATTGTAATGCCTGGATACACCCCAGAGTATATTAAGCAGTAACTGGCCCCTTTGACTCAATGCTTAATTGAGCAGTTGTGTGCACTGGGCCTGGGCTGAGCACACTGAATAGCAGAATATTGTTGCCCACCGGCAGGTGAGGTGCTGAAGTGTGCTTAGAGTCACACTAGACTGAGCTGGTGCACAACCCCAGAACTTAGATCCTGCACTTCAACCTGTATCCCTCACAGTCTAGATTTCCCACATCGTATGAAATCCTATTCTCTGACCATTTACAAAGTAACAGGCATGATACCCAGTACCTAACTCGTCTTCCCATTTTAGACCACAGGGCTTGAAATACTCTGACCCTCCTTCAGTGACCTGGGGAAGGCTGTCTTCCTGCCATGTCGAAGTGGCACAATAAGCCTGTGGTGGCAGCTAAGAACTCAAGCCTTAGCACCAGAGATCAGAGTGCAGATCTGGACTTCTCCACACACTAACTTTGGGAAGTTCTTTAAACTCTCTAAGCCTCAGTTTCTTTATAATTGAAATAGGGATCCTAACTGTATCTGCTTCATTAGTGATTAAGAGAATTAAGAATGATAATATGAAGAGTATGTATTCCTACTACTCTGTCAGTAAGTATTGGCTGTTCTCATATTTATATTTTTATTTTCCACTTAAAATGATGGTCTCATAACTTTCTCTTCCAACTATCTTGGAATATCTTTTCCCCGAGCTGGGTCAAATGGTGAATTGGCTTCTAGGAAGCATTCTCAGCACCTTGCTTTGTTTCTATAGCAAGGTGCCTTCTCATCTCACTAAAAGACTTGAGATGACTGTATCCCCTTTCTTCCAGAGTCTTAACCTGTTTATCTAGGACCTACTCATCAGACCCTAAACCCATTTCACCCATACCTTTCATGTGCTCATCGTGGCACCATTAAAATTGGTCTTGGAATCTTCCCAGGTTGGTCCAAGCTCCTGGGGTGATGAGGTTTGTCCCCAAGGACCTGTCCCAACAAAGAAACTGAATAGAAACAAGGATGAATCCTTGACCTTGTCAGATCTAGGAGGCTGTGATGGAATGAGGTCCTCTGCATCCTCCCCAGGATTCACAGATATCGAAAAATCTCCTGTGACATTACTTTAACTTCTTAGAAAAGCAACTCTCCCTGCTTCCCCAGAACTTTGTTGGTCATGTACTCTGATTCCTGGTTTGTACAATACTAACATGAAACTAAACCAAACAAATCCAACTGAATAAGTTAAGAAACAAATAAACTTTGTTTGATCAGAGAGGCTATCCAGGAATTTATCATTTGGAACTTAACCAAACTCTTTATCTTTTCAAAAACTTAAATTTATAATATTTGATGGGACATCCATGGACTACCTATGAGATGGAACTTGTTTTTTGGGTCATTGGCAGGCCCTATTTCAAAACGCGTTGTAAAAGCACAGGTCTCAAACGGCAATGGGGAAACTGAATTTTTAGTTTTAAAACAATGGTTTCAAATATGACAGATGCTAAGCCATTCAGGCTAGTACATATCTACTGTTATAGAAAATTTAGAATGATTAAATTAAAGTATTGGCCTACTACACTTTGTAGCCAAAACACCTTAAAACTTATTCAACTCATTAATGAACAAACATGCAATAATAACAATTAGTATGTTCTCCAGTTATAAGCAATGCAAGGATGTAAAAGTAATAAGAGCATTTTACCTTGTTATTTAATCATTAATCCTCCTTTCTGAAGAGTATAAAGAGCTTCACAAATAAGATAAACATTAATAGCTTAGGGCTCAGCAGAATCCTTTTCAAAAATATACCCACAAAGTGACTATTCAGGCAAAGATCTTGTTAGATTAATCTGAAATACCCTGCAGAATAGTTTATTCAAAACTCTTCTGGAGTGAATTTTTTCAGAGTTCTACAGAACGCTTAAAGTCTTCTGAAATCTGGTGTATCACACATGACGTCCTTTTGCTAATCCTAATTTAAATCCAAATGTACAAATTATCTTAAACAACCAGTTTCCTAAAAAACCTATGAAACCTACAACTTAAACTTTAATAGTTTGTTCCTGCTTCTCCCTCAACCCTCCTGCCATGCCCAGGACATGCCTGCGGGGTGAAATGGGTGACTTTACGGAATATGGACAATCCTGGAACCAGGAGAGCCCACGAGGGGTCTGCCCTGCCTGGTGAAGACTCAGGCTGCAGCAGCCTTGGTTCCAGCTGCCATCTGTGCACAGAGCCCTAACTGGGAGGTCCTCTCCACACTCACCCAACAGTGGTCAGAAAGTGCCTGGAAAACCAAAAGGCGATGCTTGTCTAGAAAAGTCTAGAAACTCCAGAGACAAACTGTGAAGTCTTTTGTAGAGCAGAATACCAAAAACAGGTTTTCAGCCCAAAGGGGTGTGGAGTGCCCCCAAACACAAAGTCAACTCATTTCTGATGATAAAATAGAGTTAATTGTAAGTATAGAATGAACAAGATGCTAATATCACGTATTGATCCTATAATTTTTGGAATAGCTTTTTAAAGATGTTGTTTATGGAGGCTCTGGAATCACCTCGATTCTGGGCCTATTCTTAGGAATATAACAAAGAAAGAAAGCTTCATCTTATTCATGGATATTGCCACCTGCCAGAAAAATACATAGTAATGAAAAAGTGGTTATCTGGGGAAGAGTCATTAGTGGATAATAAGATTTTTCCCCATCTACGTTTATGGGAAAGGTCAATGCCTCTGGAAGCATCTGCATTCTAACAGGGAGCGGGAGAGGTCTGGAGAGGGCTCCTGGATCGGGGGTCAGGAATGCCTAGGCCAAAGGCGGCGGCACTTAGCCCCTCGGCAGTCCTGGGCCGTGGGAGACACTGCACTCAGTCATTGGGCAACAATTCACGGGCTTCAATTACTTCTCAAAATACTTTTCAACCCAGCAGTCCAAGAGATAGAGCTAGTGCATAACAGACAGCCAAGCTGTTCTTCTCACGTAGATGCAACTCTCCAGTTCCCTCTACTCTAGCCGTGGACTCTAAACATAATTTAAAAAACCGATTCAGGTTCCTGGGGACTGGAGGGAGTGGTGCCTGAGATTGCTCTTTGGATAGAAACAGCCTCTGGTGTAAATGAATAAATGGACATTCAGTACTTTCAGCCATTATAAATGAGTTTGATTCCTTTTAGCCTTTCCTGAGAACCCAACAGATTAGCTGTAACAATTAGGGTCACCTAACAGAACCTTCCAAAATTTTAATTCCTTTTTAATCATGGTGGTTTTCTCTAAGTAAAATTATTTTTCATCTAAACCAATTTGGTATAGAGACACACTAAGAATCCACAGATCTGCCCACATATAGTTACTCTAATATAATTAGGAACGTATTAAACATACGCTTATGTGACTGAAGGAAACCCCACAGTTAATCAAGCAATTCTGAAAAACCAATATGAATTTGAAATGGTAAAACCATGTGAGTGTTAGCAAATAAAATCACATATCAACCAAATGATGCCGGTATATTCTGATGCAAAAATTAAACAAACCATAATCCTCTGAGATTAGAGCAAAAATTTCATGAATAACTTTGCATGATATTAAGAATCTGTCACCAAATACAGCCCACAAAGCAATGAGGGTTTTTAGCTGACTGGTTAATTAATATGCAAGTTCCCCTTTAAACTACAGAACATACTGTGAGCTTGACTAACAAAGCTTAACTACCGTCCTAAAAAGGTTAATTGTCAATATTTGTGATACTCATATTTTGTGAACCAAATATCAGAATGAAAATCTGACAAGATGGAAAATGGGGCAAATATTTAAACTGTAACAGTTCCAATAGGGTTCCTCTTTAATTAATAGTGCCCTGTGGGTTAGGAGAGCAGAAGGACTAACACACATAAAGATTTCCTTTCCATATACAATGTTTGGATTGTTATATTGTGAGAGTTTAAACAGTGATAACACTTATGTGTATTTAATATAGTATCCATCGCCCCCTGGACATTGATTTCAGGCAACCCTGTCCGGATCGCATTGCAGGTACCAGGCAATCTCACACCATCCTGGAAGGTGGTTTAACACTGGGAATCGCGGAGGAGGGTGCTTGCTCCGGATCACTCAGCTACCAACCCGCAGAGCCAGGATTAAATCTGGCAGCTGACCTTGAAAGCCCAAGACTTAATCCTAATGCTGTATGTTTATCAAATCTGAAGTTTCTGGTATACACATTGTTTTATTTAATTCTTACTGTAAATCCATGCCCTAGGTAAAATGAGCATGGTTAACATTTTAGAGATAAAGGAACTGACACCAATAGAGGGTGGATGATTTATCTAAATTGTAGAGCTAGCCATAAAGCCTGGACTAAATCATAGGCTGAAGATTGTGAGACATGATTGGCTACAGCTGGCGGATGTTCCTTCAGGGAGCTGTGTTTTCCACCAGCATCCAAGGTCTTCTGACTCCGTGCTTTAAAAGTCTTTCCTCCAAATTCCTGATATTCTCACAAGCAGTGGGGACACCCAAATCACAAGCACTTAATCTTGGGGTTCATCCCTATGAAACTTATCCCTGCAAAGGACAGACTAAGCCTGCTTAAAATTAGGACTAAGAGTCACCCCCAGAGAACCTCTTTTGTTGCTCAGATGTGGCCTCTCTCTCTCAGCCAACATGACAAGCAGATAATTTGAACAACCACAGGAAAAGGAGTACACTAAATTGAAAGCAGCAAATGCACTCTGCTGCAAAGGCAATTTCCTGTGGTATGATATGCACATAGGCAAAGATGAAGAAAACAGAGTTGAGAAAACTAGCAACCTCATTGGTCATATGGAGAGCCTATTGCACAGCACGTAAGCTGATCTTGGAAAGATGCAAACGGTGTGTGTGAATTTTGAGTCACAGGCGGTGGGTCTGTGCTGAGAGCCTATAAAATATTACTAAGCTTTTAATTAGTTCCAACAGTCACCTCCCTCTCCATCCGTGTCACCTGTGTGCACCCTAAACCTCATTAATAGGTATTCCAGAGTGATTCAAGGGTGACCTCAGTAAGGCCCCAAGCAGACCACAGACCACACGACAGGGGATTGGAATCCGTTGCAGAGCAGTTAACTGAAGAGTGGGGGCTGCCAGCCAGAGCAAAGAGCAGTATTGCGTTGAGACTTACAAAGATGCCATCTTAGTCCGAGCGAAGCAGCTCCACGACACGCATTTTATTAAGGAGACTGTAGCGCTCATAGGTTGGCGATCACCAGTCTCAGTGCTGCTCAGCAGCCCAATTTATTTCTCTTGGCAACTCACTTTCCACTCACTTGGCAGTGAACTCTGCAAACTGGATCTGCTACCTTCTCGCTCCCTCCTCACCTCCCAGATCTCATCTACTTGGCGGAGGAAATAGAAGACATCAGATGGGAACACCCTACTCACCACCTCCCAACTTGCAGAAGCTGCCCCCATTGTGTTCATCCTGACCGCTAGGAGCTGACCCTTTTCCCTCTGAGAGCCACACCTTCCCCCTGGCTCTTTGGCTTCCATGCCCACTACCTTCTTGGGAACCTCACCCCAGGGCTTCTCATCCTTTTTCAGCAAATGGCTCATATAAAAATGATAATATTTGGATAACCCACTGGCTACTCATGGCTGAAAGCTCCTGCCACCTGGTGCAGAGAGCATGACTTCAGCACACCTGTAACTCGTAGCAGTAACACCATTGTCGGGACTCCCTGCCCAGCCCTCAGCTTGCTCCTCTCTCATGTGTTCTCTCTCTCCATTGGCTTTTAAATAAGCCCAATGCTACTAGCTTAAAAAAATAAACTAGAATATGGGTTTTCCCAACTTCCTGAAATTATCACCCTACTTCTCTGCTTCACATTTTCAATCATTTTTTTATTTTACTTTACTCATTCTTGTGCTTGCCATTCAAGTATTTATTGAACGAATGAATAAGTGAATGAGTGGAGAGCTCGATGCAAGCATGCTGGGCACTTTAGGAACCATCAAGAGACATGAGATTACCCTAAGCAAATGAAGCATATACTGGTATAAACAGGCAACCATAAAATGCCATGTGGGAGCTGTGAGTAAATAGCAGTAAGAGGCTCAGCGCTGAGGGCACCTAAAGGGCTGGGATTGTTCAGAGAATTTCTAGGAGACAAAATAGATAAAGACCATTAATGTAGGGACATAACTCTGAGAACTCGTTAGAGGACAGAAGAAAAAAATTAGGAACCAAGTAAGAAGATAAATAAGGAAGGGAGGCAGCCACAAACAGTTCTGGAGTCAGCTGAAGGTAGGTGGAGGTAGAGATTTTAAGAGAGAGAGTGAGTTTCTCCAGTGGTAAATCCAATTCTGCAGAGAAGTCAATGAAGAAGAGAATTTTAAGAAGAAAGTACACAGGTGGCAAGGAGAATAGGAAAAAAAGGAAACCTATGCTTCACCACCCTCCATCCATATTTCTGTCATGAAAGCTCACTTTTCCTCTCTCATAAATGCCTCCTGTTGACCCCTCTCCCTTCCCTACAGCGGCCTGTCTCCTAGGTCTCCAACCGGAGCTGATTCAATGAAATGTGAGGATAAAGGCAGCAGGTGCCCCAGGAGGGATGGTGCAGCGTGGAAGGAAGCAGATAAGACCTTGGACGCTGCAGTTGAACAAGCCTGGGTCCAGGCTTAGGGCTCCCTGATGGTGAGCAAACTATTGAAATTTCACAGGCCTCAGTTTCTTCATCTCGAAGACAAGGATGATAGCTTCCTCCTTGGGTGGTTATACGGTTCAAAGGACACATACTGCATCTGACACCCACAGGGCCTCATTCATTTGTATTACAATACCAAACTAATGCTCCTAAAACACTCCCTAGTGTTTCAGGTAACACTTCTCTCTGCAATCAAAACGTCCTATGATTTCTTGCCACTTTGAACTTAAATTTCGTTCTCCTAGACTGTGATCTCGTGACTGGGACCTGTCTTAGATATCTGTGCAATTCCAGTGTCCAGCTTAATCCTCATCCTCAAGGTGGCTTGTGCATGGTTTTAAATGGTTACGCAGCTTTGGCTGTCTTTGACCTCAGCACCACATTCAAGCAGGAGGCAGCGAGGTAAAGCTAGGAGAAAGCACCCCTGATTTTTCTCTCTCTCTCTTTTCTTTACCAGCGAGGCTGCTTTTCTGGATTTCACTTGATTCTCCTTTTCTCCATGTGATATGTAAATATTGAGAAGCCCCAGGTTGCTAACTTGAGCTCTTTCTTCTACATACTCTCCTTGATGACTTTATGCATTTTCATGCTTTAAAAAGATACATACAGGGTGGGCCACAGTGGCTCAGTGGCAGAGTTCTCGCCTGCCACACTGGGGACCCGGGTTCGATTCCCAGTGCCTGCCCATGGGAAAAAAGAAAAAGATATATGCTGCCAACTACCAACTTAGTGTCTCAGCTTGAATCTCCTCTTCAAGCTCCACGTTCCTGAATCCAATTCGTCTCTCCACTTGACATAACATTGTATGTAATATTTTGCAACTTTATCAGTTGACATCAAATTTTGGGAATTTTTCATGTTATCCATGAGATCTAGTCCATCCACTTATAATTGTTGAATACTAATCTAATGAATAAATAAGCCACAGTTTACCTATGCATTTCCTTGACTTAGGATAGTTGTTTTTACTTTTGTTGCTATTTCAAACAGTGTTGAAAATAAAGAATTTTACATGTCTGCTTGATGTACTACTACCGAATGAAAAACATATAAATCTCCTACTTTAATTGTGAATTTGTCACTTTCTCATTATAATTGTACCAAATGTTCTCTGTAGATACTGTTGAGTGCATATAATTTCAGGGATGCTATTACTTCCTTGTGACTTGCAGGTTTTATAAATGGGTAGTTGCCATGTTTACCCCTAATTATGCTTCTCCCAAAGTGTATTTTTAAAATTTTAATAGAGCTGCATTAGCTTACTTTTGATTATTATTTACCTGTTCAACTTTTTTTATTAAAGACACTGTAGGTTTACAGAAAATACAAGTTCTCGTGTATCCCCTGTCACAGACACAGTTTTATCTGTTATTAACAGCTTGCATTCATGGGGTATCTTTGTTAGAATTGATGAAACAATATTATTATAACTACACTGTTACATATACTCCATAGTTCACAGTAGAAAACACTCCTTGTGTACAATCCTATGGTTTTTTACAAAATTTTTATTTAATCACACATACATAAAACCTAATATTTCTCCTTTTAAATGTATTCATATATACAATTCAGTGGTTTTAATTACATGAACAATGTCGTGCTACCACACCTCCATCCATTATCAAAACTTTTCCATCACCTCAGACAGCAGCGCTGTGCTGATTAAACACTACCCCCAAGTCCCTCCCCCCGACAGAGCCCATGGTGCTCTGCATTCTAGCTTCTGCCTCTATGAACTGGCCTGCTCTAATTTCAGACAGTGAGATCCTACACGATCTGTCCCTTTGTGCCTGGCTGAGCTCACTCAGTGTGATATCTTCAAGCTTCACTGTGTCTTAGCATGTGCCAACTTCATTCCCTTTCAGGGCTGCATAATATTCCATCACATGTGTACACGACATACTGTTTATCCATTCCTCTGTGGATGCACACTCGGGTTGCTTCCATCTTTTGGCAATTGTGAATAATGCTGCTATGAACATCAGTCTGCAAATATATGTTCAAATTCTCACTTTCAGTTCTTTTGGGAATATTTTGAGAAGTGAGATTACCTGGCCATATGATAATTCTATACTTTCTGTAGAACCACAAAATTGCTTTCCACAACTAACATACCAGAACAATGGACAATAGTTCCTATTTCTTTACATCCTCTCCAACACTTACGCTCCATTTTATTAATGGCAGCAGTGAGTGTTGAAATGATATCTCATTGTGGTTTAGATTTACATTTTCCTAATGGCTAATGTTGTTGAGTATATTTCATGGTGCTTATTGTACATTTGTGTATCTTCTTTGGAGAAATATCTTTTCAAGTCTTTTGCACACTTTTTAATTGGGCTGTTTGACATTTTGCTGGTGAATTGTAGGATTTACTTATATTTTCTGTATATTAAAACTTTATCAATATATGTTTTCAAATATAATCTCCCACCTGTAGGCTGTTTTTTTACTCTCATAGTGAAGCCCTTCGATGGGCAAAAGTTTTTAATTTTGATGAAGTTCCATTTACCTACTTTTTTTCTTTTGTTGTCCATGCTTTTGATGCAAAGCTGTAAAAGGTACTTTTGGTGTTGGTTGGTTTGTTTTTTGTTAGCTTTTGGCACTCCAGGGAAATCTCTGCTTTTTCAGTGGCTGGATTCAAACATGAGAAACAGTCTGCTCAGGGACTAAATATTTTCTCATGCCTGAGAATCATTCTCCAGCATAGACCATATGTTGGGTCACAAAACAAGTCTCAATAAATCAAAAGGTTTAACAATACAAAGTATCTTCTCCAACCACAATGGATTAGAAATCAATAACTGAGAGCGAAATGGAAAATTAACAAAAATGTGGAAATTAAATGATGCACATTTAAACAAACAATGGTCACAGAAGAAATCACAAGGGAAATTAGGAAATATCTTGAGGTGATTCAAAACAAAAACAAAATACCAAAACTTACAGGATGCAGCAGAGACAGTGCTGAGAGGGAAATTTATAGCTTTAAATACCTACATTAAGAAGGAAGAAATGTCTCAAATCAGAGACTTAACTTCACAACTGGAAGATCTAGAAAAAGAAAAGAAAACAAACAAGCCAACACTCTAAACACCTCTCACAGTCTGCAAATTGGTTCTAAGTTGGCTGGTCCTCTCCTTCAGAGTTTAGCCTTCTAATCAAGAGACCAGCCTAAAAGCAAATATGTAATGCAGGGTTTTCTCTGTCTTTTCTGAGCCTGTGATTA
>PVIY010049811.1:0-16527 GCA_004026745.1 Myrmecophaga tridactyla
CATAAAATGTATTGAGAATTTTTCCCTGCTTCTCTGTTACCAGGAATACCTTTTGCATGATTGTTATAACATTTTGCTTAAGTATTTGATGGAATTCACAGATGAAACATCTGGGCTGGGAGTTTTCTTAGGGGGAGGATTTTTAATTATGTTTAATTCTTTGATACAGGACTAGACCTTTTAGCAAGCTGTGTTTTAAAATTTTTCACATTTCATTGAAGTTGTTGATATTGTGTCAAAAAACATTTTCATAATATGATTTCATTTAACCTTTTAAAGTATGTAGAATCTCTTGTGATATTTACTTTTCTCATTCTTGATACTGGTAAATTTTGCACTCAATCTTGGATCAAGTTTGTGAGAGATTTATACATCTAATCAATCTTTTAGAATAACCAAATATAGGCTGTGTTGATTCATCCTATTTTGGGCTATTTACTAATCATAATTCCTGCATATATCTTAATATTTCCTACACTAAGTTTAATGAGCTCTTATATTTCTGGCTGCTAATGACACAATAGTAGAGCATTTATTTGAAGTCTTTCTTCTTAACTAATATAAACACTTAAAGCCAAACAAAATCCTTCTTAGCATGGATTTAATTGCATAAGACAAAATTTTATATGCTGTGTGGTGATTTTTTCTTTCTTTTTATTTTTCATTTCCTTTGTGTGCTATATGGGGGGGGGTCACATTTCATTCTTTTTCCATGTGAGTATTCCCTTATTGCAGCACCATTTGTTGGATTTTTGCTTTTGCTTGGTTTTTCATTTGTTCGTTTGCTTCTTTGTTTATTTTCGGGAAGTTCATAGGCCAGGAATCGCATCTGGGTCTCCCACATGGCAGGCAGGAATTGTACCACTGAACTACCCTCACACCCAATTTTCTGATTTTCTAGATGCTGATTTTTGTTTATAATTTTGTTTTGATCAGAGAATACAGTTTGCATAATTTCATTTCTTTAAAATTTATTGAGATTTGTTTTATGGCTCAGTGTAAAGCTACTCTGACCGAACATCCCAGGTGCTCTTGAGAAGAGTATATCTGCAGCTGTCGGGTCTAATGTTCTGCAATGTCAATTAGGTAAGTGGACTGATGCTATCATTCAAATCTTGCATATCTTTACTGACTTTCTTTCTACTCTACCATTTAGTGCAAAGAAGAGTTTAAATTCCAATTGTAGTTTATTTGTCTCTTTAGTTCTATCACTGTCAGTTTATGTGTTTTAAAGCTTTATTATTAAATGCATACATTTATTTCACAAATTGGCCCTCTTATAATGATTCATCTTTGATATTTTCATTTCCTTGAAATCTACCTGAATAATAAAGCTACACCAGTATTATTTTTCTTAGTGCTGACATAGTATATCTTTTCATGACTTTACTTTCAATATTTCTGTGTCATTTCATTTAAAATGGATATCTTTTAAACGATATTTAGTTGGGTCGTGCTTTGCGTATCACTAACAATTTCTGTATATTAACTTGGAGTGTGTGTTATTTATATTTATGGCAATTTTAGTTAAGGTTGGATTTAAGTCTGACAAATTGCTATTTATTTGCTTTTTGTCCTTTCTATTCTATGTTTATATGGCTTCATATGAAAGGCATTTGTGCTCTTCAAATATAATTCAAATGCAGCATATCTCTTGCTTAAATATTATGCAAAATTCTCTTGGAAATTAATTGAAACTGTTAAAGGTTACTAAGGCAAACATCAAAACAGGAAATAAATATATTACAAAATAAATATAGTTATAAAATTCTGAATATATGACAGGTCCTTTATATTTGCATGCAAGAAATAATTTGAATATTACATGTGGTATTTTTTTCTTTAATATGTTGTATTAAATTTAGACTTTATGGGGATATTAAAAGTATCATGAAGAAGAATGATAATTCTCAACATTCATAACATTAATCTAATTTTAACAGTACATGTCTGCTTTAAATTTGAAATTAAATGAACTTGAATCTAAACTGTTTAAAATATATTCAAATGTTGAAACTATTTAATAAGTATATATACTTCATTGTAATTTAACTTTTAACCCAAGGAGAAAACCAATAACATTCCTTATTTGCCATGTCTTATTTAATGGAAGTCAGTAAACGTAAAGAATTGTCATGGAATAAGCAAATTCTGACAGTGGGAGACAAGTTACAAAGCAAAGCACCTAAATAAACAATCTCTGAAAAATTAGAATTTAGTGCTATATATTATTTTTAAAAATACCAAGTTAAATGGAGAAGTAAGTAGACGAAGCAATGCGATGAATCTGACTGCAGAAAACAAAGAAGTTAAAGAACAATTGAAGCTTAAGAGAGTGAACAATAGCAGCACACATGTAGACACGGACATGATCATTAACCACCAATGAACCGCATGCTAATGAATATAAAATTGGCATTAAAATAATTGGGAGATTTAGGATTACATGTGAGACCTGGCATTCTTCATCTTATATAGATTTATCTAGCATTGTACTTGCTGATATTTGAATCAAAGAAACATGCTAAATATGTATGGCAAGGAAACAAGTTAGATGAAAAATGATAAAGACTTAAATTGAAAACTAACTGTATGACAGATTGGTGAATGATAAAGAAAAGAAAACATCCTTGAGCTTCTGATTGGAGGAAGTTAGCAGAGGAAAATGCTGCTAATTGCACTCACTCAGACTGGGAAGACACAATCATTATCAGGTTGAGAGAAATTGAATGAACTCAGCTCAGTGCATGGTAACTCTGAACTATCCATGCAATATTGAATGTGAAAAGTTCAATCAGATTCCTCAAAAGGGAAATTCAAACTGAATTGGAAGTCAATAGCACATAGATACATCTTAAAATTATTAAAAGGGATGAAATCTCATCCCAGGGAAAAGTGGTGGTGGAGGAAGAGGAGTTTAAAGTTTAAAAATAAAAGACTGAGATAAACACTCAGATTGTTCAGAGACAAAATAAGAACCCAAAACCAAAACCATAAAAAAAAAACAGACACAAAATCCCAATAAAACAGGATATATGAAAACAAACAGTAGAGAAATTTCAATTAAACAACTTCCTAGTAAAGAAATACTAGAGGATGTTTGAAGCAGAATGAAAATTGTAGTGCATTCTTTATAGTGTACAGTGATAGGAATATTACTTGAAAGTGAGGGCTCTGGAATCACACAGACTAGATTTAAATTAGCTCCACCCATTCTTACTTATTTCTGTGAACTGAGAAAATAATTCAATATCTCAATGGCCATTCTATTTTTCCACAAATGAAATAGCCTTTTTTGTGATAATCAAATGAGAGAATGCTTATAAAGGACTTGCTGTAATACCAAAAGCATAGTAACTGCTAAATTAATGCTCTGGTCCCATCTTAAGTATTCTTAAAGTAATATTATTATGTCTTAGCATATTTTGCTAAAATAAACAAATAATGAATTTGTCCATGGTTTATTCTATAATTTGCTTTTCATTATTTTATACTATTTTATTAGTCTATTTTACGCTACAGTAAAGAAAATAATAGAATGGCCATTATGTTCTTACCATCTAATTTTCTCAAAAAAATTTTTTAAATATGTAAAGCATTTCAGATACAGTGTAAATGCCCTTTCTACTCTCCCTGATTTCACTCTCTGCCTCTCTTCCTATGGGCAGCCCATTGTGTGTATACAATTCCCACTAATGTAGTTATGCTATTGCCAAGTATGTAGTCAATCATAAAAATATGGATTTGTGTTTTTAAATCTAAGTAATCATTATCATGATTTATATAACATTCTTGAATCTTATTTTAAAATTCAACATTATGTTTTCAATATTTATAGATATAAATACATGTAACTACTCTTAAATGATTTTAATTAATCTTTATAATTCCATTAACAACTATGCCATGATGTATATGATTCATTCTCCAACTGATAGGTGTTAGTTCATTTCACGTTTGAAGTGAAAATTCTTGTATATGTCTCTTTCAATATATCATTTCTTCAATAGACATATTGAAAGAGGAATTGGCTGAGGTACAGGATATGCCTTACTGGGTCTTCTAAACACACTCTGTATTTGTAAGATCATTTCAAAGATTATCCACCAAAAAATAAAGTATATTTTATATACCCTGACAAACAACTACCAGACTAATTTTATTCTCCATCAATGCAAGAGTTTCAGGAATTAGTAGTTTTATCTACAGGAAGATATATCACAAGGACTCAATTAGCTATTCATCTTATAATAAAAACACCATACAGACATTCATTAATGTCTGCCCAACATAATTCTTAAGGCAAATAAATTAAGTATCCCTACTGTTAAAATTTATATGATTCACATTTACATATACATGCGAGGATATATTTATCTAGTCTTAAGATGAGTAAAACATTTGAAATACAGATTGCCAAAAGCCATTGTATTTAGAAATGCTAAATTACTTTGCCATATATTAAATTACTTACTCTGACTCTTCCAATTATATTGAAACACCATCCTTTATTCAGACAGTTGATGCTGAGCAGTATGCAGTGGCCAATTACTTTCTCACAGGTTTTTCCAGCAAATCCTGGCAAACAACTGTAAAGACAGTATAAATTAGAAGAATTGCAATTAAAATGTTTTCACAAAAGCCCCTTAAGTATCTACTAAAAAATAATGCTTTATTTAAATTATATTATAGTATACATTATTACATGTCATTTCAATCATTAATTTTGTCCCATATGTTGTTCTTGGCAAGGGAAAAAGTTTTATTTAGGAGAATCATGTTAAACTATATTTTTCATTAAATGATCTTAACATTATCTTTTGAGAACTCAAGTAAAAGATCAATCTGCTCCTAAAATTATATTAAACAATAAAATATAGGTTAGGAAAATCTTTGGAATAAATTAGACCATCACTGACAGAATAGAAAAATGACAAATGGGATTTTGAATGCTTTTGAAGAGTCATTACATCCTGGTGACACACTACCAGGAGTTAATGTTTGATTTTGAGACACAGTATAGAGATTTACAGCTGAGAAAAATAGCATTGTCATAGCTGAGTTAACTGTAAGGCTTTTGTATGTTTTCTTTCTTTTTTTTTTTTTAGAGAAAGCAATCTGTATTCTATTCTACTGCAGTTCATTAGTCCCACTCTATAACATGTTAACACATACAGTATTGTGGATCCCTTTATCCTTGCTCTCATTATTTTGTGAGAAATTTCCCAGTACTTTAAATCATATTTAATAAAGTTTATATTATAAAGTGAATGGGACACTGAAATGAAAGGAGGGTGTGTCTCTTTAAAGTAAACACTAAATATTTTAAGAAAAATAGAATTTTTAAGAAATTACATTTCTACAAGCTGATTTTATATCAATGTAAATTTAACCATATATTCATTATTTTACAGTCTTCATAAGAACATAGGATAATTTCATAAATTAAAGAATCAAAGGTTATATTGGCATAGTTAAACTTAAATAGTACCAATAAAATGTTTTTGTTATTTACCTTCTCATTTGTTTTAGACAAAGCTTGAGTAATTTCACCTTCTAGAGCTGAATCATTCCTTCATTTTTTATCAGAAAATCATCAATTTATTCACTACCTACTATGTGTAAGCTATAAGGATAATTAATTTCACATTTTCTTATTTTCTCATTTAATATTTATAAGCCACATAGTGGTAATTTTTACATTATGATTGATATAAGTGAGAACACATACTCAGAAGAGTTGTGTTATTTTCCTAGGTCATATCACTAAAAGTGTTAGAGTTGTTATTAAAATTGTTTGATCTGGGTGGGCCATGGCAGCTCAGTGGCAAAGTTTTCACCTGCCATGCCAGAGACCCGGGTTCATTTCCTGGTGCCTGCCCAAGCAAAAAAAAAAAAAAAGAAAGAAAAGAAATTGTTTGATCTAACTTTGAATATATTTTACCCTGCTATCCTGTAGTCGAGCGCTAGATAAGATATGTAACTTACTCCTCTAATTCCAGAAACCTAACTAGAGATTCATAAACCAGCCCCAAAATACCCAATTCTGAAAGGCACCATTCTTAACCCGTCCTACTGGGGGGCGAGGGTGGGGTGAAGAGGGAAGCGATAGAATATTCCAGACTTTGATAAATTGTGGCTATTGTGTCTCAATTTCCCTTTTGAATGAGAATAAATTAAGTTAGTCAAGATCAACTAAGGATATGTGTGGTACTCGAATTTGCATTATTCTTCAGTATGGTTTCCGAAACATATGCTCAGAGCTATAAATTTCAAGAAGAACCAATATTAAGCCACTAAATGAGAACCATTCAACAAGTTGCTGGATTAAGATGGGAAAGTAACTTTGAGAAAGCTTTTTCTAAATAAAGCAAGTTTTATTTCTGTTGGAAAATTGGGCCAAAAAGTTACCACACAGCCTGCTTCTCAGAGAAAGAGAACTTTTAAACAGTTTTCTTGCCACTGAAGCATTTAAAATAGAGAAAGCAAAAAAAAAAAAAAAAAGAGCAATAACAGAAAACTCAGAAACAATATAAAGCCTTTTAAAAGGTGAAACTAACATTTTCACTTTACAAGAGTACAAGTGAGGCATATCTATGAGGAAAATGCCTAGGTAAGAGAAATTTCAAATACCAAGAACATGTTAGGACCAATAATTTAAATATGATTTTAAGAAATACAAGATAGAGGATTATATGATCAAAAATAGAAAAAAAGGTAGAACAGTGTTCTAGTTTGCTAACTGATAGAATGTAACATGCCAGAGATGGATTGGCTTTTAATAAAAGGGGATTTATTTCATTAGTTCTTCAGAAGAAAGGCAGCTAACTTTCGACTGAGGGTCTTTCTTACGTGGGAAGGCACAAGGTGATCTCTGCTGACCTTCTCTCCAGGCCTCTGGGTTCCAACAACCTTCCCTGGGGTGATTCCTTTCTGCATCTCCAAACGCCTGGACTGAGCTACAAGTGACAATATGAGAATATGCTGAGCTGCTTGGGCTGTGCTACTTTGCACTCTCTCATTTAAGCACCAGCCAATTAAGTCAAACATCATTCATTGCATCAGGCACGCCTCCTAGCCAACTGCAGGTGGAATCAGCAACAGATGAAATTCACGTACCATTGGCTCATGTCCACAGCAATAGAACTAGACATGTTCACCTGGCCAAATTGACACCTGAAACTAACTACCACAAACAGCATGGAAGCTAATAAAAAATTTAAATGGAACCAGATGAGATAAGGTAGGCATTTATAAAAAATAAAGTGGATTTAAAAATCTATTCTCAATGTAACTAATAAAATAATTGTCATCATACCACCCCTCCAAAAGGAAAAAAATCCATTTAAAATTGAAAGTTAAAAGGGAGATGGAAAAGATGGAAAAAAGGGAAATATGAAAACAAGCACATAAGTGGAATAAAATATTTTAAAAGATTGATGACAAATGATACATTTGTATGAACTGAGAAATTTCTACAGAGAAATGTCAGCGCCCCATAAGTTTTTAAAGTTTATGATTTCAACCTCTCCAAATAATACAGTTCAGAGGAATTAATCACATTCAAAATGTTGTGCTATTATCACCATCAAACCTTTCATTGTAAATGAAAGATGCACAAATATGCTGATTTAAATTCACATCAAGAAAAAAATATAATTCATAAGGCCAGAATCATTGTTTCAAAAGATCACAAAAGGTCTTCCAGGGAAGATAGCAGAATAGGGCATTCTAGGACTCAATCTTCCTACCCAAACAACTATTAAACACAGGAACTGTCCAAAACAAAACCTTTGAAACTGCAGAGGCCAGGAGAACACTGAACAGCTTCCAGGGAAGAACAGAAGAGAAAGGCAGATAAATTACTGTAAAGAAATGCAAAATGGTCTTTCCATGTGGCAACTATCAGCACTGATCCCCAACTATAATGGAAGGCCTCTGGAGGCTAGCTGTTGGTGAGAATAAAAAAGAAAAATGAATGTACAAATCCTTTTCATCGAGAACAGGAATGGGCCAATCACTAATCACAGTTTTTTAATTAATGAATTTGGATCACTGGGTCCCAGCTATAAGAGCAGCTATTGTCTCAATCTGTCCAAGACAAATATGGCAGTAGCCATTGTTTCAACCATCTCAGACAGTTTTAGAGGCAATAAAGATGCAGCACTTGCTCAGGGCTGCAAGGGACAGTAGACTGAAGGGCTACATTTTCTAGGAAGGCACTATTTCTGATCCCTTCCCCAGGGCACTTTGGAGCTGGTCTGCATGACCATTATGGGTCCCTACACCTATTTTGGCTGGAAAAGACTGAATTGGAAAAGTTGTCTCCAGCATATCCCTCCTCCCAGAATTTGCCCACCAGGCAAAAGCAGCTTGAGATGGCAAAAGAACTGTAAAAAACTATATAAGATGGTGGGATGGTGGCTCAGTGGCACAATTCTTGCCCGCCATGCCGGAGACCCGGGTTAGATTCCCGGTGCCTGCCCATGCAAAACAACAACAACAACAACAACAACAACAAAAACTATATAGAGAGGTGGTCAGTTTGCTACAAAGGCTTCAAATATCAGGGAGATAAAGGTCTGTCTCCTGGGAAATACAGGAGACAACCAACCTCCTGTAAACAAGGGAACTCCAAAACAACCAATGAGCAAAAATACACAATAAGACAGATGCCCAGAAAGATGGAAAACTCTGCACACAGCATTCACCTTGGACAAACCATCCTGAAAGGAGAGGTGAAGCCAAAGAAAATCTCTGTCTTGTTACCAGCTGGTTATATAACCAAGAAACAGACATCCCAGGGAGTAAATTCCAGAGTTAACATTTTAAAATATTAATATGTACAGTGTACAAAAAAGTGCAAGATAAACAAAGAAATAGGAAATGATGGCCCATTCAAGGAAGAGGATAAAATACCTAAACTTCAATGAATTAGACAAAATGTCAACATACAAAACAGAAAAACATTTTAAAAACTACCTTAAAAATGTATAAACAGATGAAGAACTATATAGGAAAAAAACTAAAGGATATCAGGAAAACAAAGAATAAACAATATGAGAGTCTAAATAAGAGATAGAAATTTTTAAAAGGAACCAAATGAAACTACTGAATTTGAAGATCCCAGCAACTGAAATGAAAAATTCCCAGGAGAGTCTGAAGAGCAGACTGGAACTGGCTGAAGAAAGAATCAGTGAACTTGATGACAAGGCACTTGAACTGAGTCAATCTGAGGAGAGGAAAGGATAAAGAAATATTAAAAGTGAAAACTGTCTCAAATCTTGAGGTGAATGAAAATGAAAATACAACATACAAAAACTTAGGGGGTGCAAAAACAGCGATTCTGAGAGGGAAATTTATAGCTCTAAATGCTTACATTAAAAAAAGAAAGAAAGAAAGCCTTCAAACCATAAACTTAACCTGTAAACTGGAAGACCTAGAAAAAGAAGAGTAAACTAAGGTAAAAAAATGAATAGGTGGAAGTATATAGTAAAGATTAGAGTGGAGATAAATGAAATAGAATAAAAACATAGACTCAACAAAACCAAACGTCAGTTGTTTGAAAAGATCAATAAAATTGACAAAAATTTAACTAGAGAGACAAAGAAAATGTGAGAGAGGATACAAATAATGAAAATCAGAAATGAAAAGGGGGCCATTATTACCTAGCCCACTGAAATAAAAAACACTAAAAGAAAATACTATGAAAAACTGTATACCAATAAGTTAGATAACATACATTCAGAGGACAAATTCTTAGAAACACACAAGCTACCTATATTGACTCAAGAAATAGAAGATTTCAACAAATTACTGGTAGATAAATTGAATGAGTAATCAAAAACCATCCAGAAAAGAAAAGCTCAGAACTAGATGGCTTCACAAGGAATTCTAGCAACATTCCAAGAAGACATAACTCCAATTCTGCTCAAAATCTTCAAAAAAATTGAAGAGGAGTGAACACTCCCTAACTCATTCTATGAGGCCAAAATCACCCTTATAACAAAGCTTGACGAAGGTACCACATGAAAAGAAAATTGTAAACCAATACACCCTCTGATTATATATGTAAAAATCCTCACAAAAATGCTATCAAAACACATACAACAACATATTAAAATAATTATACATCATGATAAAGGGGAACTTACCCTAGGATGCAACATGCAATATACCACATTAACAGAATGAAGGGATAAAAGCACATATTCATCTCGATTGATGCAGAAAAAGCATTTGACAAAATATAGCACCTTTCTTGATAAAAACCCATAGAACACTAGGTGAAGGAAACTTCATCAACATGATAAAGGGAATCTATGAACAGCTCACGGTTAACATTCTAGTTGATGGTGAAAGACTGAAAGCTTTTTTTCCCTCTGAGATCAAGAACAAGAAAAGGATGCCCACTGTCACCACTCTTATTCAAAATTGTGATGAAAATTTTTATTAGAGCAATTAGGCAAAAAAAAAAAAAAAGAAAAAAAGAAAAGACATCCAAATTGAAAAGGCAGCTGATGATAGGATCCTATATAGAATACCCTGAAAAATGCACAACAAAGCTCATAAAGATAATAAATTTAGCTAAGTGGTAGGGTACAAGATCAACACCTCCAAGATCAGTAGTGTTTCTATACATAAGGAAAAACATTTGGAAGAAAAAATCAAGAAAAAAATTTCATTCACAATAATAACTAGAGGAATCAAATATCCAGGAATAAATCTATCCAAGGGTGTAAACTACTTGTACATCAAATTCTTCAAGTCCTTGGTAAAAGAAATTATAGAAGAGCTAAATAAATGGAAGGCATTCTGGGTTCACAGATTGAAAGACTAAATATCATTATGGTGACAAAATTATCCAAACAATTTATACATTCTATGTAGTCTCAATAAAAATTCCAATAACCTTCTTCGCAGAAATGGAAAAGCCAATCATTAAATTTATGTGGAAGGTTAATGGAACTCAAATAGCTAAAGCCAACTTGAAAAAAAAAGAATGAAGTTGCAGGAATCAACTTCCAATCATAAAACTTATTACAAATCCACAGTAATCAAACAACATGGTGTGGCACAAGGACAGACCTACAGATCAATGGAATAGAATCAAGACCTCAGAAATCAACCCTCACATTTATGGCCAACTTATTTTTGAGATGGTGACAAAGGCCACTCAATTGGGAAAGAATAGTATCATCAACAAATTGTACTGGGAAAACTGGATCTCCATTTGAAAAAAAAAAAGGAGGAACCCTACTTCACACCATATATACAAATCAACTCAAAATAGATCATAGACTTTAATATAAGGGCTAGAACTATCACACTCCTAGAAAAAAACATTAACATCTTCAGGACCTTGACTTAGGCAATGGTTTCTTAGACTTCACACCCAAAGCACAAACAACAAAAGAAAAAATATATAATGGGACTCATCAAAATTAAAAAACTTTCCTGCCTCAAAGGACCACATATCCAATAAAGGATTAATATACAGAAATAAAATCCTTCAACCTAACATTAGACAAAAAAGATTAAAAATGGGCAAAATATTTGAAAAGACATTTCTCCAAAGAAAATATCCAAATGGCCATAAAGCATATGAAAAATGATTAACATCATTACCCATCAGGGAAATAGAAAACAAAACTATAACAAGATACCATTTCACACTTATTAGAATGGCTGGTATTTAAAAAAAATGGAAAACAACAAGGGATGGTGTCATTGTAAAAGGGTGCAGTCACTGTGGAAGAGTTGGGCAGTTCTCAGAAAGCCAAGTGTAGAATTACCATATGATCTGGTAACCCCACTACTAGGGGTTATATCCAAAATAATTGAAAACAGGGACTCAAACAGTTATTTACACATCATTGTAAATAGTGTTAATAGTCACAATTGCCAAAAGATGGAAACAACCCATGTGTCCATCATCTAATAAATGGATAAACAAAATATGGTATATTAATACAATAGAATATTATTCAGCTATAAAAAGGAATAAAGTCCTGATACATGCAACAATAAGCCAGACACAAAAGAACAACTATTGCATAAATGTATTGTTTTGAAATAATTAGAATAAGCGATCTCACAGCATCAGAATCTAGAACATAGAGTACCAGGGGACAGAGTATGGATAGGGAATGTAAAGTTAAGGCTTAAAATATACAGATTCCTATTTGAAATGACTGAAGTGTTTTGTTAATGGGGGGTGCTGATGGTAGCACAACATTGTTAACATAATTAACAGCACTGATATACATATGTATATATGATGATCTGAAACTATTATGCACCCGAGAAAAGCCATGCATTTTTCCTGATCCACTCTTGTGGAGACATTCATGTCTCTTTTAATCCTGATTCAATATTATAGGGTAGAATCCCCTTTGACTGGAATAAAATCCATGGTGATGTGACACTCAGTTGTGGAAGTGACTTTTTGATTAGATGGAGATGTGACTCCACCTATTCAATATGGGTCTTGATTATTTACTAGGGTCCTTTAAAAGGGACTACTTGACTCTTTTTAGATTTCTTCCTATCAATAAACACCATTAAATTTAATAAAGTCTAGCCTTTCCTACCTCCTGAATATCATCACTTCTATTCTTCTTCTCTACAAGGTGTCAAGTAATATTGGTAATTTTCTTAATACTCGTAATATATAATCATGTTCCATATTTATTTTGCATTGTTTTGTTTTGTCTTGTTTACTGTACTTTTCCCTTCATAGTACATTCATTAATAGTAACCTCTTTCCTTCATACATAATCAGTCATATATTCCTTATTGGTTTTTGCAAACAAAATGATCTTTTCCAGTCTGGACACATTATTTTCCTTTATGGAGATCCAAATTTCTCTCATGATGTCTGCTCTCCTTTCCTTCCCTTCCCATTCATAAATCTTACAGTCTTGCTTACATTATTTATTTTTTTTATCTAAATGCAATTACTCCACTCCTGGATGTCCCATTTGTTTCAGAGGCCCTGATTTAATGCTGCCTCAAAATTGTTTATGCTTATATATTTAGATTTACCACACACACCCCACTTCCCCTCTCCACGGACTCACATAAACACTGAACATGCTGAAATTCGCTTTCACAACATATCATTTTCTCTTCATATTTGCTCATTTGAGATTTCGTTATGGTCCATTTGATATCAAGTAAAAGTATTTTCCCATTGTTTTAGACTACCCATAGACTACCAAGATGATGGGCTATCTGATTTCTTGCATATACATATTTTTCAGAATCTAATATATGTTAGTCATAAAAAGATTTTGGAAAGACAGTATTTTCTTTCAGTAGTTTATAGATGCTCCCACTCTTTCTTAGGCTATAAATGCTATTCCACTGTCTTCAAGCTACAAATATTGTTAATAAAGACTATGATGCCACTCTGATTACTTTTTCTTTGTAGGTAAATTTTCTTTTATGCCTTAAAGCTTGATAAATATTTCTCTATGTGCCTTTTCTCATCCATCTAACTTGCAACACAGAGACCTTTTTAATATGCAGACTCCAGTTCAGTACTAACTCACTGTCTCTCAGATCTTTGCTAAATGGGGTAGCCTTCAGAGAGTTTGAAACACATAAGGTCAAGAAAATAGAAGCAGCCAGGTTGCCAGCCCTCTCCTGAAGCGCCTGAACCTATCTTCTTTCCTCCCTGGAATCACTTTATTCTGCCACCCTCTGAATCAGGGAGGATTCACGCTTAAATTTAGAACATCATTAACTCCATAATACAGAAAAACAAGAACACCTATGTAGGGTGTGATTTAGCAATCTAAAGATTTATACTTATAAAGGATCCACTACTTTCCAATGAAAGCCCTGGTATTCCCAATGCTGATTTACAAATGCTATCCTAGTTCACAAGGCAAGAAAATTCCTCCTCAAATGCTTCTCGAGAGAATGTCAGAAAGCCTAGGACCTAAATCATTCTAGTTGTTCAGCAACCACATGATCGAAAAGGTCAATCATTTTAAAGATGGGGACAGAAGAAAGAAATGCTTTTGCAATTTCTATGTCTCCAGAAAATCCAATTTTTGTTAAATTTTGTATACAGAAATTCTTATAGAATAAACATGAAAATATTAGGAAACATGAACTATTTACATGAAGTGGGAGGTTAAGAGGGATCTAGATGATTGTGATGAAAAATGTTTAAGCTGTCATTTTTACATATGAAAAGCAAGACAATATATACAGAAACAATATAGGTCTGAGAAGATACATCTAAGAAAAGGAAAGAAAGATAATGCAATTAAATATTTTAGTGGAATATCTAGAGCTAAAGAAATAAATTTTTATTCTCTCCTCTTTTCCTGAAACGATTATCTATAACTGCCTTAACATTCTCTCCATTACTCGGTTGCATTTTGTCAATGAAGTTGATATTTATTGGACAAATAGCTTTACTCTATTTCTTGGACAGAGTATCATAAACTTTTTTCAGTGACCTATGGAATAGATGTGTTTGACCATACTGGAAAGCATCAGGCTCTGTAGGGGATACAGCATTGAACAGAGTTGTGCTACAATTTCCAAGTGAAATTTCATCATCAGCATTCTGAAAAGTATTTCATGTAATAGAAAAATATTGTATTTATACCAGTTGGTTATTTTATAAAGTTTATAGAATTCATCAATTAAAATTAAAATCAGTGAGACCAAATATTTACTATATTAAAATATGAGAATAAAATTGTTTTTTTCAAAATATCAAGGTAAACCACAAATTAAATTAAAAATTAAATGTACAGCATCATTATTTTAAAGTACATTTATAATATAACATTGTAAGATTAGTAGAAAACTTGAGTTATCATGTTAAAGCAATGAAGTAACCATAAATTAAAAAATGAACTTTGAAAATTATTAGATTTTTTTAAAAGAATAGTGTAAAAGACATAGTATGCCATAGTATTACTAATATTATATTACTCATATAATATTACTCTTAGTAATATTAGTAATTAGTAATATTAGTAATATAAGAGTATTATATCACTCTTATATTATTAAATTCTTACTTAAAGTTTTCCATCTGCAGAAATAGCTCTTTCTAACTCCATACTGATGTAGGAAATGGAAAGGAGATAGTTATAAATGAACTCCCAATTGTTTCCTCTGACCCCATTAACTTGAAATACTCTTATCACTTTTTGAAAAATTGGAAAAGTTTTTGGTAGACTTGTTTTTTTCAAGGCCTGAACCACTCCTTTAAAAGTGAGTTGTAATTTTTGTCTCAAATGATTGCAGTTGACTTTTGCTTTCTTTGTTTTCATCAGGTAAAGACAGACTCTGATGCAAAGGTACTTGTATCAATTTGAGCACTGTCATGTACCTATTCCACTTCTTGGGGAAAAATAAAGACTTTGAGGTAAATAAAGACATTCTTACAATCGAAGCTCTGCACTGCCACTATCCGCTTGCTTATTGTGACTTGTGTGGGCATAGACAAATGTCTAGACTTACAGACTTAACATTTCAACAGTTTTTTTTTTTTCCGTTAACAGCTACTGGATCACCTATCTGGATCTCCAGACATAAATAATACACATTTAGGATTTATTCAAACCGTAAAATAAAATTATTGCCCTAAAAAAATCTTTATTTTGCTTATTAAAAACAGCACGATATACTTGAATCGACGTATATGAAAACAGTAAAGTGTCTGTCTTAATGTACATTATATTATGTGATCAGGGAGAGAAAATTGTCAATGCATAAAAACATAAGGGCATAGATACTTATGAGTTAATAAAAATAAGTGAACAAAATAAATCCAGTTTAAAAGTAGAGTGTAGTGAAGTAGAGTACTTTTAAAATGTTTGTCAAGATTGATGGGAAAGATCTTTGAAGAGGTGACATTTAAGCAAACCTCTGAATGAAGTAAGCATTGGGCTATCTTAGGTCTTGAGAAAGTATATTTCAGAGAGACAACCAGCATATACAGAGATCTAAAGCATGAAGAATAAAGCAGCGTGAGTAGAGTAATCGAAGGGTAGAAGATGATAGTGGAAAAATAGGAAAGGGCAAGATATATGGCTAGAGTTTTGAAAGACTTTTCATGGCTTTGGATTTTATTTAGATATTATAGTCCCACTGATTGGTAGTGACAGGGGAGCAACATGATTTAAAAACATATACACTGTCTTTTGTGGAAACAAAAGGGGCCCATACCAGTTAGGGATCCATGCCAGTTCAAATTTGCCTAATATGAAAGCAATTTTGCCTTCCAGTTGCTCAGGATGAAAAGTGTGTAGTCATCATAATAACTCTTTTTCTCTCCGTCTCCATTCACTTGAAGGAGAAATCCTACTGGCTTCATTGTAAAAACATATTCACAATCCAACCACTGTCCTCTTCTCACATTCTGGTCCAAGCTATGATCCACTCTCACCTTACTTACTACAATGGCTTCCTAACAGGTCTCATTACATCTGCCCATGCCTCTCTACCATTTCTTTTCAACACAAAGGTAATGTATTATTTTAAAACTAAAGT
>PVIY010049812.1:0-16531 GCA_004026745.1 Myrmecophaga tridactyla
AACCACTTTACTTGGAGTTTCTCAGACTCCAGCTTGCCTCAGAATCCCCTGGAGATCCTTCTAAAAACAGACTGTAAGTCTCACTCCCAGAATTTCTGATCCAGCAGGTCTAGGGCGAGCTTGAGAATTTCTAATACGTTTCCAAATGCTGCCGGTGTTGCTGATCCTGAGACCACACTTTGAGAACCACTGAGTTATAATGTCAAAGTTTTTTTTTTTTTTACTTTTTATTGTAACATAGTTGCAACTCAAAATTTCCCATTTTTAACCACTTTCAAGTGTACATTTTAGTAGCATTAGCTACAGTCATGATATAGTTTTACCATCACCAACATCCATTACATCAACTTTTTCATTACCTTAAGCAGAAACTCCGTACCCATTTAGCAATAACTGCCCTTCCTTCCCCTTTCCACCCCCACCTCTGGTCACTTATATCTAGTATCTGTCTCCAAAATTTGGTTCTTCTAGGTATTTCACTGAATGAGATTTCATTTGTCTTTTTGTGTCTGGCTCATTTGATTCAACATGAGGTCTTCAAGGTTCATCCCTGTTGTCGCATGCGTCAGAACTTCATTCTGTTTTACTGCTGGATAATATTCCACTGTGGTGATAGACTAATTTGTTAATCCATTCCCCTGTTGATGGCTATTGGGGAAAAATGCTGCTATAAACATTGATTTACAAAAATCTGTTCGAATCCCTGTTTCAATTCTTTAGGTTTATACCAAAAATAGGATTGCCAGATCCTATGGTAATTCTATATTTAACTTTTTGAGAAAGGGCCATATTGCTTTCCACAGTGGCTGCACCATTTTAAGTGCCACCAACAATAAATAGGTTCTTATTTCTCTGCATCTTTGTCAACACTTATTGTTTTCTTTCTTTCTTTCTTTTTTTAAATAATAACCATCCTAGTTGGTGTGAAGTGGTACCTCACTGTGCTTTTGATTTGCATTTCTTTGACGACCAGTAATGTTGAGCTTCATTTCATGTGCTCACTGGCCATTTGTTTATCTTCTCTGGAGAAATGTTTATTCAAGTCCATTGCCTGTTTTTGTGTTGTCGTTGTTGTTGTTTTTAGTGACATGGATGTTTTATTTTTATTTCACAAAATTGCAGTCTTTAATTTTTCATATTTGCATTATGCAAGAAGGAAAACTATGTTTTTGAGATTTTTTTTAACTCAGGCATCATGGAAAAAATATAATTGCATATTTTATAATAGAAAGCCCACTATTTAATATGAAGAAAGAAATAATAGCCCAGGATTTGCTCTGGAGAAAAAAATAAAGGTAGAATACTGATGACTTTTGTTTTTATTTGAGGTGATGGGGAAATATTTATTGAGCGTATAATCAAGGCTTAATGAAAAGAGAATACACCTTCAAAAAATACTTACAACTGACTACTATAGATCAAGGGGTGAAAAGCTAGCCTGCCAACTTTTTTTTTCTTTTTTTAACTTTTTTTTATTGTATAGTATAACATATATACGAAGCAAAGAAATAAAATAGCAATAGTTTTCAAAGCACTCAACAAGTAGTTACAGGACATATCCCAGAGTTTGTCATGGCTATCGTATGATCCTCTCATATTTTTTCCTTCTAGCTGCTCCAGAATATAGGAAGCAAGAGGGTGTAAATACTTTTTTATCATCACAATCGACTTTTTTTTCTTCTATTTTTGTGAACAATAACATATATACAAAAAAAGCTATACATTCCAAAGCACAGCACCCCAATTAGTTGTAGAACATATTTCAGACTTCGACATGGGTTACAATTTCACAATGTTAGGTTTTTACTACCAACTTCTCTAAAATACTGGAAACTAAAAGAGATACCAATTTAATGATTCAGCATTCATATTCATTTGTTAAGTCCTATCTTCTATGTATAATTCCACCATCACCTTTGATCTTTCCATACCTCTCTTTAGGGTTGTTTGGGCTATGGCAATTCTAAAATTTTGCTATTGGGAGGGTCTATCACTAATATGGGGTAGGGAGACGGAACTAGCTTCTGGAGAGGCTGGGCTAGGTTTCAGGATTTATCTGGACCAGGGACCCATCTGGAGGGTGTAAGTTTCTGGAAAATTACTCTAGTGCCTGGAAGGAACCCTTGTGGAATCTTATATATTGTCCTAGGTGTTCTTTAGGATTGGCTGGAATGGTCCTGGTTGGAGGTTGGCAGGTTATGATAGGTAGCAAAGTCTAACTGAAGCTTGCATAAGAGCAACCTACAGAGTAGCCTCTTGACTCTATTGGAACTCTCTCTGCCACGGATACTTTATTCATTACACTTCTTTTCCCCCATTTGGTAAGGGTGTAATTGTTGATCCCACAATACCAGGTCTGGATTCATCCCTGGGAGTCCTCTCCTACATCACCAGGGAGACTTTCACCTCTGGATGTCACGTCCCAAGTAGAGGAGAGGGCAATGCTTTCACTTGCAGAGTTAGGTTAGAGAGACTGAGGCCACATCTGAGCAACAACAAAGGTCCTCCAGAAGTAACTCTTAGGTATGCCTATAGGTAGTCTAAGCGTCTCCACTACCTACATAAGCGTCACAAGAGTAAGCCTCATGACGAGGCCATGGCCTATTGATTTGGGTGTCCCTAAAGTTTGACACAGTATCAGGGGATGCCCTGATGGTAAGGTTAATAATTCCATATTCTTTCTCCCCTCCCTCAGGGGACTTTGCCAATACTTTTTTTATTATCTGCTTAATATACACTAGGATGCTAATAATCTATACAGGATTAAAGGACCTCTTTCTTATTCTGTACTTTCTGTGTTTCAGTTGCTCAAATGAGCTATACAGATAGGTTGAATTAGATTATGCACTACAGAAAATGTCAGTTCCAGGTCAAATGAACCTTTCTTCCATTGGTCCCAGAGAGTATGTGTGGTTCTAAAATATAGATACTGTCTTCCTTACTCTCATATTCTGAATTACTTTAACCCCAACCTGTTCGGTTATTGCCTGTTTTTCAGTTGGGTTGTCTGTTGTAGGAGACAATGCCTTCACAATGACTACGTTTTATTTTGATAACATCCTTTTGAGACCTCAGGCCCCAGATTATACTCCTCATCTTTTACTGAGAAGAAAAATGACAGGCAGGGCATAGAGAATCCATGACTTCGTGGCACCCTGTTCTTTCCCTCCATGTCCTTTGTCACATTCAGCATGATACTTACTATTTGGGCTTTAGCCTTTTTCTTTTTTTAATTTTTTAAATTAATTTTAAATTAAAAAAATATGACAACAAAGAAACACAAACATTCTTAATATATAATCATTCTGTTCTACATATATAATCAGTAATTCACAATATCATCACATAGTTGCATATTCATCGTCGTGATAATTTCTTAGAACATTTGCATCAATTTAGAAAAAGAAATAAAAAATAACATAAAAAGAAATAAAATGAAAACAGAAAAAAAAATTATACATACCATACCTCTTACCCCTCCCTTTCATTGATCACTAGCATTTCAAACTAAATTTATTTTAACCTTTGTTCCCCCTATTATTTAATTTTATTCCATATGTTCTACTCGTCTGTTGACAAGGTAGATAAAAGGAGTGACCTGTTTGTTTTTATTTTCATTTCTCAGACAAGAAGCACTCTCATTCCAAAGGCAGGTACACCTGCAGGGTGCGTGTTGTTTTTAACAGCATCCAGGACTGTTCTGTTGAATTTTAAAGTGAAAAAATATATATTTTTCTTCTTTTGACGACTAAAGTACATGGGGATCAGGTATGATTGGATGCATTTCTAAACTGTCCGGGCAGAGCTGAGTTTGGCTCTGGCAGAACCGGACACATTCAGGGAGAGCTTGGTGACAACGGCCGGGCTGGTGGCAGAGGGGACCTGCCGCTGGGGCGCGGTTTGGGCCTTTAGCCTTTTTAGTGGCCGCTTCCTTCACTTGCAGACGGTGCGTTCCAGGAGAGCAGCGATCAGGCCTGGGCGTTCACGCTGCTTCCGGAGTGCCTGGGCCATTGCTGGCGCATAGTAGGTGCTCACAGGAATCTGTAAAATGAGTGAACTAGTGATTAGTGACATCCCAGGGCTGCTAGTGGCAGAGGTGGGACCAGGTCCCAGATCCCCCGCCCTTCTCAGGAGTGACCCTTTGTCTGTCCTCCAGAACAGGGTCCTCGTGCCAGAGCCTGGCGCACAGAGGAGAGCTGGCGCAGCGGAGCTGGCGGGCTTGCAGTGTGCCACACTCCCCCAGCCCTCGTCTGGTGCCAGCCGCAGGCCAGACGGATGTCCCTGTTCAGACCTGGAACCTGGCAGGGGGAAGGAATTGTCTCAGAACCTGCTCTCTTGTCTCTGGGATCTCTCTGTGCTTCAGTTGCCTTATATGTAAAATGGAGATAATAACAGTGGGCTATTTTATAAGGTTCTTTTGAGAATGAAATGAGTTACCTTAGCCAAAAGCTAAATGCTTTGAATAGTACTTACTGTGTGCCAGGCATTGTTTTAGGGATTTACATAGATAATTTATTTTATCCTCACAACATCCTATGAAGTGATTGTTGCTATTATCCCCAATTTACAGATGAGGAAACTGAGGCTCAGAGAGAGAGGTTAAGTACTTGACCAAGGTCACATACACAGCTACTAAGTGGCAGAGCCAGGAATGAATTAAATCCAGGCAGTCTGGTTCCAGAGTGCCTGAGGGCCCTCAGAGGCCACCTGCTCTGGAAAGGGAGTGTGGCCTGCCTGGGGTCACAGGGCGAAGGGAGTGGCAGAGCTGAGACTGAGACACAAGTCTCCTGACTCCAACTGCCATTTATTGAACACTTACTAGGTCCTAGCACTCGGTGCTCTGCTGATTTCCTAATTAGCCCCCCACAACAGCTCTATGGGGAAGGTGCTATTTAAACATTGCATTTTTCAGTTGGGGAAACTGAGCACCTTGCCACACGGCTGATGCATGACAGAGCTGGGCCCGGGACGTGGGTCTGAGCCCTGAGCCTGTGCTTTCCACTGGACTGCTCTCAAACGGCAAGGGCCCTCCTGCTCCACCTCCGGAGAGCGCGCTCAGCTGGAGAGTACACGCCAGCTAGAACGCATTCAATAAGCGCTGGCTCTGCTTCTCTTCCCGGGCAGGGAATCCGCATCGGCCCAGAGGCCCTCACCTCGTTCTGTGCCAGAGTCTCAACCTCTTTCTCAGCCCATCCCACCTAGGTACCTTTTCTGTAGCCAGCACTGGGGAAATTCCCAGGGAGCAGAATGGGGAATTCCTGGGATCACGGAGAGATTCCCAGGGGGTAAGAAAGTCTTAGCTTTCTACCTGGCATGTTTCGAAGTAAGTGATTTCTTCAGAGAGAGGAATTTTCCTGCAGCAGAAACAAGTAATAGAGGAGGGTTTTGGGGGACCCGTGGTGGGGGCCTTCGGGGGGGGGTGAAACAGTGGGCACACCCCCACGCACCCCATTTGGTATCAGTCCCTGGGAACCCACTCTGTCATCTCGTCTCAGAACGCCCCCTTGGGCAGCCAGAGAGCCTGTGGGCGGGGAGTGGGCGGGGCGTGGGCGGGGCGTGGGCAGGGCCGGATGCCTTGGAAGCGGGAGGTTAAAGGCCTGCTGCCCCGCCCGCCACGTCCATCCCTGAGCATTTGGCTCCACCTAGTGGCCCCTGACGTCCCAACTGCCCGAGCAGGAAGGGCCGCGCGGCCCCAGCAGGAGCTCCCCTGCCCGGAGATCGGCGTCAGTCCCGCGCTGCGCACTGTACGGGGTGAAGTGCAGTGGGGCACATGCCTGTGTAGAAAGAGAAGAGAAACGCCATTTCCTCGGCCGACCTGTGCCTCCCGGTGCTGGCACGCTGACTGTGGCGCACCTCTGATCCTGAAACAGGAATGGGACTTGCTGCTGGTCTCTCTGGACTTCAGTTTCCACTTTCAAAACTGAGAGACATTGTAGGTTATTTCTAGGATCTCTTCAAGTGTCAGAATTCTATAGGGCGGGCGGGCCACGGTGGCTCAGCGGCAAGAACGCTTGCCTGCCATGCCAGAGGACCTGGGTTCGATTCCCGGTGCCTGCCCATGTGAAAAAAAAAAAAAAAAAAGAAAAATTCTATGGAGCTACACAGAGGAGTGGTTGAGTGAATTAGTCTTTGAATCCCAGCTGCAGGTCACTAGCTGTGTTACTTTACCGCCCTGAGCCTCAATTCTTTGTCTTGTAAAATGGGGATAACAATAGAATAAAGATTAAGCATTTAGCACAGAGCGTGGCAATGTAGTGAGCACCCAGTAAATAGTGGCAGTGATGCACAAATGATTCTCTTTGGCCAAATAGCCACACCACAAAACAGAGCGGGGTGAGCTTCAATGACAGCATGAAGTGCCATGGGCATTTGGAGGAAGTAAGGATTTAACTGGCCCTGGGCCAGGTCGGAGGACCTTCCTAGAAGGAGATTTGGGTGCCCCTCTGCAGCTCCTTCAGTCCTTCACCCTGCCTGAGGATGTGGGATGTGGAGGTAGGAGCCCTGGCATCTCCTCTCCAGCATGGGACCGGACTGGTGGTGGCAATGAGAGGGAGAGTTGAGTCCTCAGTTGATCTGTCTGCAGCTCTACTGTGACTCTGACCCCTGTGTCTCCTGTCCCCATAAAAAGAATAAAGAATAAGAAGCTGGATTCTGCAGGCTACTCTTATGCAAGCTTCAGCTAGATATTGCCAGTTACTATGGTTTGCCAAACCCCAGCCAAGACCATTACTGCCAACCCTAAAGAACACGAGGGCTCTATCTGAGATTCTACAAAGGTTCCATGCACTGTGATTACTTTCCAGAAACCTACAACCTCCAGATAGGTTCTAGGCCAGATAAGTCCTGAAGCCCAGAGGGGGCAGCCTCTCCAGAACATCAACTCGTTCCATCCCCCTATCCCATATTATCGACAGCCCTTTCCAACATGAAAAAGTTAGAATGGGCAGAGCCCAAATACCTCTAAAGAGTGGGAGAAAGATCAGAGGAGATGGTAGAGTTATACAGAGAAGGTAGGGTTTAACAAATAGATATGTTAGACCCCAGTGTCTTGGAGCAGCTAGAAGGAAAAACCTAAAATTCTGGAACTGTAACCCAAACCAAACACTGAAATCTGTTCTATAACTAATTGTTGTGATGTGCTTTGAAATGCATAGCTATATATATGTGTGCGTATGTTATTTTTCACAATAAAAAAAAGAAGCTGGAGGAAAAAAATTTAAAGAAGGCCAAAGGAGATTCTCTTACCTTGACCTCCTTCTCCACCTTTTTATTTTTGGAATTCCTATATTGACACAGCATGGCGGCCCCTCTGAGCAGGATGGCAGCTCTCTTGGTCAGGAAGTCTTCTAGGAAAGCTGCTTTAAGGTTGGGGATCCCCCTTCCCTGGGGCTGCCATGTTAATGTTTGCTGACTGACCATTTAGTACCTTCTGATCCTGGCTTGCCAGGTGTAGTTTCTCTTCTCTTTTTCTAGTCTGGCGGGAGCTGGAGCACAGCCACCGGCCCTCTCCTCATTGTTTATTCCATTTCTCCCACGAATGCCCTGGCCTTGGGTTGTCTGTGAGTGTGGGTCTCCTCAGACCTTCGCCTTGCACCCCTTCCCCTGTGCACCCCACCTCCACTGGAGGCTGTGTGCGGAAGTCACCACATCTCCACGTCCCGCTGTGGTCTTTCCAGTAGGCTGCGGGTAGTTTTTTCCTGCATCTCCACATCCACGTGGAGTCCCATTATGTGATCAAAGTAGAATTTTTACTTGCTCCTTCAATTCCAGGTGTCCTCATCTTTCTCTCACGAGTAAGCGGACTCAGTGTCCACCCAGGGCTGGGGTCGGGCTTGACTCCTCCCTCCACGCACAACCAAAGTCACGCCATGCTGTTGGCTTTCCTAGAATCTGTGCTTCTCTCCATCGCTCCTAACAGGTCCCCCCGCCTGTGCCTGGAGCAACCTGCTCCAGATTGTCATGACCCCAGCTGACAACAGGGCTCGCTGTAAGAGAACTTCACTAAGTCTTCTCTGCTTCAGGCCTTCAGTACTCCAGCTCCTTACTTAGCCTCCAATGCAAAGTCCTCCCCGCCCCTCTGCTGACTTCTCTGGGTTTCTAACCCCAGACCTCCAGGCTCTCTCCCTGCATTCCTGAATTCCAGCCACCTCGACCTACTTGCTGTTTTTAGGTGCGTTATCCTCATTTATTTCACAGATATGTAAAACCATCACATTGTCAATTTTAAAACACTTTAATCATTCTTTTTTTTAAATTTATTTATTTATTAATTTAAAAAATTTAACAACAAACGAACAAAAACATTAACATATGATCATTCCGTTCTACATATATAATCAGTAATTCACAATATCATCACATAGTTGCATATTCATTATTTCTTAGAACATTTGCATCAATTCAGAAAAAGAAATAAAAAGACAACCGAAAAAGAAATAAAATGAAACAGAAAAAAAAAAAGATTATACATACCATACCCCTTACCCCTCGCGTTCATTGATCACTAGCATTTCAAACTAAATCTATTTTAACATTTGTTCCCCCTATTATTTATTTTTATTCCATATGTTCTACTCATCTGTTGACAAGGTAGATAAAAGGAGCGTCAGACACAAGGTTTTCACAATCACACAGTCACATTGTGAAAGCTGTATCATTATTCAATCATCCTCAAGAAACATGGCTGCTGGAACACAGCTCTACATTTTCAGGCAGTTCCCTCCAGCCTCTCCATTACATCTTGAATAACAAGGTGATATCTACTTAATGCGTGAGAATAACCTCCAGGATAACCTCTCGACTCTGTTTGGAATCTCTCAGCCATTGACACTTTATTTTGTCTCATTTCACTCTTCCCCCTTTTGGTCGAGGTTTTCTCAATCCCTTGATGCTGAGTCTCAGCTCATTCTAGGATTTTTCTCAATCCCTTGATGCTGAGTCTCAACTCATTCTAGCATTTCTGTCCCACGTTGCCAGGAAGGTCCACACCCCAGGGAGTCATGTCCCACGCAGACAGGGGGAGGGTGGTGAGTTTGCTTGTTGAAAACACTTTAATCATTCCTAAAGAAACCCTGTACTTTTAGCTATCAGCTTCTCAGCTCCAGTCATCTCCTCACCCCAAAGCTCCTGTTCTAAGCAACCAGTATTCTCTGTTTCCCTATTCTGGACTTCGTATAAATAAAGTCATATAATATGTGGCCTTTTGTGGCTGGCTTCTTTCATGCAGCATAATGCTTTCAAGGTTCATCTGTGTTGTAGCTTGTATCGGAACGCCATTCCTTTTTATGGCTGAGTAATATTCCATCGTGTGGACATACTAGACTCTGTTTAGCCATTTGTGGGTTGGTGGACATTTGGATTGTTTCCATTGTGGCTGTTGTGAAGAGTACTGCTGCAAACATGCATGCACAGGAGACACATTCACTGCTCACTCTCACCCACTTTGCATGAGCTCTGGCTTTCATCCAGAGCACCCTTCCTTCCCCTTTGCCTGCCTGCCAAGCTCACTGTTGTTTTTCAAGATCCCTCAGCTTCTTGTCTTTTGCTTTCCACAACATCTGAGAGGCTGGATTATAATTATTTATTTCCCCTTCTGGACTGAGAGCTCCTTGGAGGCAAAGGTCTGTGTTTTACATTTTGCAAATTCAGTGTCTGTAACATAGAAGATGCTCAATAAATATCTGCTAAGTAAGGTAAATGTCCATCCGTTCTGTGTTTGCATCAAAATATGGGGATTTACAGTTTTGATTGTTAGTGCTTTCTGTGAGAAGCTGTGTGGCTGGGAGATGGAGCAAGTGGGCCCTTACATGTTGAGAGTAGTCCAGTGGCTCTGGGGTCTCTGGGGTGAGACCCAGGTCCTGGACCCAGCCTTGTCATGCATCAGTCATGTGGCAGGGCTTTACAAGCCTCAGTTCCCACACTGAGAAATACAGTTTTTAAATAGCATTTTCCCCATAGAGCTGTTATGAGGGCTAATTAGTAAATCAGCCCAGTGCTAGGACCTAGTAAGTGTTCAATAAATGGCAGTTGGAGTCAGGAGACTTACGCCTCAGTCTGGGCTCTGCCCCTCCCTCACCATGTGACCCCAGGCAGGCCACACTCCCTTTCCAGAGCAGGTGGCTTCTGAGGGCCCATAGGCCTGCCAGGCTGTGGCCCTGTGGGCCTGATGAGGAGGGTCCTGGAGGGCGAGATGTGTGAGGGCAGCAAAGAGCGTTCTGTGTCCAGCAGAGGGCCCTGCCCAGCTGGTGGCCAGTGAGTGGGAGGGAGCAGCCTGAGTTCACTGGAGCGGGCAGGCGATGCCAGACGCCAGGCTGGAGGCGGACCTAGCAGCCAGCTGCCTTTCGCTTTAGTTCAGCACAGGGCCCCTGCCCTCACCTGCTCTCCTCGGGACAGTTGCCTCCTGCTTGTCCAGCTGCCATGCGGTGGCTGTGGCCCCTGGCAGTCTTTCTTGCTGCAGTGTCAGCAGCGGGGGTGAGCGGGGTCTCTCGGGGTGCCCCCCTGCACCCGGGCAGGCAGAGATCCGAGGCCCAGGAGCAGCAGAGCCGATTCAAGAGAGGCACTGAGGATGAGGAGGCCAAGGGGATGCAGCAGTATGTGCCCGAGGAGTGGGCTGAGTACCCCCGGCCCATCCCCCCTGATGGCCTGCAGCCTACCAAGCCCCTGGTGGTCATCAGCCCCACCCCAGGCAGCGGGCAGGAGCCAAGGGGCAATTTGACAAGGGTGCCAGGCCGGAGGCTGCAGATTCCGAATTCCCTGTACCCGGTGACGGAGAGCTCCTACGCCGCCTATGCCACCATGCTGCTGGCCCTGGTGCTGTTTGCCGTGGGCATCGTGGGCAACCTGTCGGTCATGTGCATCGTCTGGCACAGCTACTACCTGAAGAGTGCCTGGAACTCCATCCTCGCAAGCTTGGCCCTCTGGGATTTCCTGGTTCTCTTTTTCTGCCTCCCCATTGTCATCTTTAATGAGATCACCAGGCAGAGGCTGCTGGGTGATGTTTCTTGCCGGGCGGTGCCCTTCATGGAGGTGAGTGGCATCTGTCCTTCTAGAGCTCAGTGGTGGGGCTGCAATCTAGGAAGGGGTTCAGAGTCTCCATCAGGCTCTCAGAGGTGGGATATGTGGGTGCCCAGCACCCCAGAAGCCTGGAACGCTATGTTGCTTCTTCTCCTCCCTCTTGGAGAAGGAGTCAAATACAGTATTGGGTCTTGGTGGCCCCGGGGAGGACGGGGCAGACCAGGGGGTGCAATTGGTCAGGCAAGGTATGCAGGACCCCCTGGACCTGGTCTTCTGCTTTGGGAGCAGCCTCCAGTCAGATGTCTCCTCCTTTCTCTACCTCCTAAACTGGACACTCCCCTGCCTTAATCCTCATCCATCATTGCACTCAAGAAAACAATGTCTTTTGCTGAGTTTTCTTTCCCTCCTTTTGTGCCCACTGCCTCTGTCCTTCCTCACAGCTCCCCTTCTTCACCCCTCAATACCCTGCTTCCCTAAGCAACATCCAAAGGGACACCCCTAGTTCCTACGAAGCCTCCAGATCTCCCCCACCCAGTCTCCACTCCTCCTGGATGCAAACACCAAGACAGAAGCTCTACCCTTCATCCTGGGGTCGTTGTCGTCATTGCTGCCATTGCCATCAGCAGCCTCCGAAAGCTTCTCTGAAAGGGAAGGTCTGGTTTTGGGTGCTGGAGCTGGTGGGGACTTCTAGTCCCAGATCTACTGGTGACATGCTGGCTGCTATTGGGAAGGTCACATCTCTCTAATTCCTTTCTTCCCCAATGGGAGGGTGAACCATATGCCTCTTCTATTTGAGCTGTTCTACCATCCTAAACTTATACCGTTATGCCTTCATGCTCTGGGAACATCCATGATAAAAAAGACGAGCAGCGGGGGCATGGGCAGCTCAGTGGTAGAAGGCTCGCCTGCCATGTGGGACACCCGGGGTCCATTCCCGGACGATGAACCTAAAAAAACAAAAAAGCCGAGCACGTGGGTGTGGATGGATGTGTAGACCACAGAGAGTCTGCTTAATCCAAACCCTGCAAAAATATACCCACTATGTGCGCTGTGCAAGACGCAGCAAGGCCACTGCCTCTAAGTGAGAACAGGTAAGAAGCAAGCAGCTTGGCACAAAAAAGGAGCACATCGAGCGCTGTAACAGCTGTGGCCTCCCCGGGAGGGCTGCGGCTCCTCCCAGTGGATGACGGGACCTGGCGGGGTCACCCACCCGGGTGGAGGAGGAATTAGGAGCAGGCAGCTGGACACAGGTCCTATTTCCAGCTCTGCCCCCAATTCATTGCGCAGTGGGGATGATTTCCTATTTGGACACAGTCTGAGGCTCAGCAGTGGGCACAGCCTTGCCTTGCCCTTCCCAATCCAGGAAGGCCACCTACCAGTGGCTCAGACCTCACAGCGGGGGATGGCCCTTGCATCTTCCTTACCACCTTGTGTTCACTGCCCAGGTGAGCTGTGAGGTTGGAAAGTAGTGCTTAGACACAAGGACTTTGGATGGGGCAGCCTGGATTAGAAACTAGGGTTTGCCCTTCACTAGTTGAGTGATCTTGGTAAGTTACTTAATTTGCTTGAACCTCAGTTTCCTCATCTATAAGATCGGGGACAATTCCAATAATAGTCACAATAACGCTGCCTGCATGGTTCTTGAAAGATGAAATCGATAATGTCTGTAGAGTGTTTGGAATGAAAATAATTTGATAAATGATCATTTTTACGTGGGAATGGTCTCGGGAAGAGGGGCCGGCACCCATGGGCTCTTGTTTGTGTGTGGCTGGTGGGTCAGGGAAAACCTGGCTCTGTTGACTGCGAGTCTCCAATACGTGGGCTGTGGCCTAAATGTCCCTCGTCCACTTCGCCACACCTCTGGGAGGAGAGATGGTCCAGGAGCTGACAGAGAGTCCTCTCTCGGGGTGGGTGATGGGCTGGGGGGACAAAATGCCCTGTCCATCTCTGGATGCTCCCCTGCAGGAGCTTGGAGAAAAAGTTGAGATATTCTGGGGGCTGGAGGGAGGAAAGAGAGAGCCTGGTGTTTTTGCCCAAGCCCCAGGACTGCTTGTGCTCAGGCCTGGGCTCCCCTGCCAGAGAGGGGGCTGGGTGCTCACAAAGGGTAGTACTCATAAGCAGGGACTGTGTCCCCTCGCCAGAGGGAGAAGAATTTAGACCAGGGTGGGGGGTCTGAACACAGACCCCGAGTGTGGTTGGTTGTCGGTTGGTAGCTTGGGAGGGTTCTCCTTTTTTATTCTTCTGGCGCTCTCTTCTCCTGCTGCTCTGCCTTCTTCCTCTTGGCCCACAGGGTGGTTTTCCTGTGGGCTCAGTGAATAGCGTGGTGGGGTGGTGGGCACAAGCCGGCATGGAGGGGGCTGCTTCTCCTCACAGCCAGGCCCTGGGCTTCTCAGGACAAGAGTGTATGTGAGCGAGCGTGTGTGAGCACGTATATGAGAGTGAATGTGCGGTGTGTGTGCAAGTGTATGTGTGAGTGTGAATGTGTGTGGATGAGGGTGTGTAACTGCCTGTGAGTATGAGTGAAAGAGCACATGGTATGTGTGCATTGAGTGTGTGTGCAAGTGTATGAATGAGTGTGAATGTGTGTGGATGAGGGTGTGTAACTGCCTGTGAGTATGAGTGAAAGAGCACATGGTATGTGTGCATTGAGTGTGTGTGCAAGTGTATGAATGAGTGTGAATGCAAGTGTGCATGGATGAGTGTGTGCCTGTATGAGCCATGCTCCTGCAGACATTCTAGCGGTGCCATGATGAGGTGAAGGAAGTGGAAGGACCTGTGAAGATCTAGAACTTTTACACCTTGGCCTTCACTCTTCCTTAAGAACAATTCTCCAAATCTCAGAGAAGGTAAGTGCTCTGTGGGCTCCAGGCCATCTGTCCCCCAGTTGGAGAGGAAAAGGTGACCAGAGGCAGGTGGGTCTGTCTGAACCTCGACCCTGCCATCCACCAGCGGCCTGATCTTGGGTAAGCCACTTATTCTGCCTGCGTCTTGGTTTCTTCTGGAAAATGAGCCATTGCAAGGACTAGCAGAGGGAACACCCAGGATGTCTGAACGCTCTCGACATGGTTGTTGTTATTCTAACTATTATTTCTATCCTTATTTCTCAATTCATGGTCTGACTCAGCCAGACGCCAGTGTGGTCTCCCTTGTCCCCTCGGGTGTTGGCCAAATGCTCTCCTCTTCCCCCGCGTTCCTGCCCACAGGTCTCCTCTCTGGGAGTCACGACCTTCAGCCTCTGTGCGCTGGGCATCGACCGCTTCCACGTGGCCACCAGCACCCTGCCCAAGGCGAGGCCCATCGAGCGCTGTCAGTCGATCCTGGCCAAGTTGGCTGTCATCTGGGTGGGCTCCATGACCCTGGCTGGGCCCGAGCTCCTGCTGTGGCAGCTGGTGCAGGAGCCTGGCCCTGCCGCGGGCACCGTGGACTTGTGCGTCATGAAGCCCTCGGCCAGCCTGCCCGAGTCCCTCTACTCGCTGGTGATGACCTACCAGAACGCCCGCATGTGGTGGTACTTCGGCTGCTACTTCTGCCTGCCCATCCTCTTCACTGTCACCTGCCAGCTGGTGACGTGGCGGGTGCGGGGCCCCCCGGGGAGGAAGCCGGAGTGCCGGGCCGGCAAACACGAGCAGCGGGAGAGCCAGCTCAATAGCACAGTGGTGGGTCTGACGGTGGTCTACGCCCTCTGCACCCTCCCTGAGAACGTCTGCAACCTCGTGGTGGCCTACCTGTCCACCGAGCTCAGCCGCCAGACCCTGGACCTGCTGAGCCTCATCAACCAGTTCTCCACCTTCTTCAAGGGTGCTGCCACACCAGTGCTCCTGCTGTGCATCTGCAGGCCGCTGGGCCAGGCCTTCCTGGACTGCTGCTGCTGCTGCTGCTGCTGCGAGGACTGTGGGGCCGCGGCCGCCAGCGGCTCGGACCACACGCTCAAGACCGAGATGGCCTCCTCCATCTACTTCCACAAGCCCAGGGAGTCTCCCCCGCTCCTGCCCCTGGGCACGCCATGCTGAGGCCAGGCCCGGGCGAGGAAGGGTGCCACCGGGCCTGTGTCTGGTGTTTCTTTCCCCACAGGTCCTGCTTTTCTGCCCATCTTGCCATCTGGAGACGAACTTGGTTCCTGTCATAGAGGTTTGGGATGTCAAAATCTCCTCCCCAAGCAGGGCCTTCCTTCTCTGTCTCTGTGGGACCCTCCAGCCCTGTCCTTTCAAGTGGGGGACAATGATGCTTCTAGGTCCTTAGAACTACCCAGAATTCTCAGTCCCACCGTCTGGGAGCCCGAAATTCACCCGCCCTCTCTTGGTTCCAATCCTACTTCTGTCTCTCGGCCTCGGAACCTGGCTCTATAAAAGCTGTGCCCATTCCAAGCACCCTCTCTCTACCCCCAACCCCCAGGGCTCTATTCTGGAATAGGGGGCTCTTTGGAGGCCATCTGGATTTGACTTGTTGCCTTGGAGGCCATCTGGATTTGACTTGTTGCCTTCTTGGGACCAGATCTGTCCTGGCCCTGGACTCCGCCTCTTGCTGGAGGCTTCTCCTCTTCCAGAGGCTGTCTTTCTCCTTCCTCCTCCTTTCCTTGAGGTATCCTGGGTCGCCCTGTCCCAATCCCCCTCCCCACCCCCCCCCCCGCCACATCTTGTTAGGTGCTTCCCTGTAGAAGCCATTTTCAAAAAACAATAAACTTGGTAGACCCACCCCAAACCCGCTGGACTTTCTTGTGCCATCTCCTGGCAGTACCTGGCTGCCCTCACTTCCCGGGGGCTGGGCAGTGCTGGGGAAATTCTTCCTGGCCATCTCAGCCCTTCCCGGCCTGTGACTGACATCTCGCCCTGCCCTGTGCCCTCTGGCCCCTATGGGCTTCATGACTTTTGAGGGACAGAAAGGATGGAGGGTTGGGGGGACTGAGACCTCATCCTGGTGTAAGCCTGGTGGTCTCTGGATGTCAAAAGATGATAACTTAGCTCCCCTGGAGCCCCCACCTCTGCTTGGCCCTCTCTCCACAAAGTCTTAATTCGTGGAAACCCATTGGCCTTCCCTCAGTCAGCCCAGGGCTTCCCAGCCTCCCTGCCTCTGAGAGCGGCTCTTGTTCACATTCTCAGAATGGACTGTTTCGCCTGCAGAAGGCCCAGCTGCCTGGCCCCTGCCTGGCCCCACTCCACCCCTGCTCTGTCCCCACTCTGCCCCCCACCAGGGCTGTATCCTGTTCCCCAACACAGCCTTCAGCTTCTCCTGCTGGTCTCCTGCCCTTGGATTCCCACTTCTCCCAGCTTTACCTCTTGGGTCCTTCCAAAGGGCACCCTTAGCCCTGCTTGGTCTCTGAGGAGCTGTACAAGGTAAACCAGAATGGAAGCTCAGCTGGGACCACCACATGCTCCCTGCCCTGGAAAAACTGAGCTTTCTACAGAACAACCCCTCCCTGTCTAGAGCTCAGCTCTGGGCTCCACAGAAAAGACTTCAGCCCACCAGGCCTACCCAGGACATCTAGATGGGGTGGCTGGGGAGGGTCTTGAGGCACCCAGGG